>KZ345806.1:18206-31369 GCA_002352805.1 Teladorsagia circumcincta | reverse complement strand
GGGCCAGCAATTGATTGCCGGTCACGTGCCAGCATCGATCGACACACTCGGCGCCATTAGCACCGTCATTTTGAATTTGATGGTCGATGGCGGTGCCGATGGCGCCGAGTAAGTCGATCGATGCTGGCATGTGACCGGCAATCAATTGCTGGCCCTGCCCGATTGTCACCATCGCGCGATTGCAATCGCGCTTCAATCGCCGACTATGACGGCGATCTAAGAGCCTCCTTGTTACCTTGGACTGATGCTAGATGCAGCGTGCCAGAGCCCCTTGTCGGTTCAATTTGAGAGTTGGTAAATCGTGATTTGGTTGCTTCACCAATTCTGAGCACGCTATAGTATTGGGCCCCAATGGGAAAAGGACATTGTGCTCTATCACGTTACGCCCAGAAAGTTAGAGGGAAAACAATAGTTCGGAAAAAAGTGAGTTCATTCGCGCGCACTCGCGGTTACCATAATTTTGGCCCACCCTGTAGAGAGCTAGTCTGACTTCCAACGGGCTAGCGCTTGAGTGTGGCAAAGCGTCGGCCTCAGAAGTGATGAAGACGGCGATTTAGTCGAAACTTAGGACTTTGAAATCAATTCTCCACCCAAAAAAACCTCCCGTGGTATACATAGAGCTGCGGAGAGAGAAAAACGCGAGGGAGCGCGCTGCACGCGCAAGGGCGAAGACGCCAGGTATACTGCAAACATGAGGGTGGTAGTGGTCGTAGCGGTCAAGCTAAAACTAGCTTTTTCGTGGCTCACTTTCAAGTCGCGACAGCACCACAACCCCTCCGTTCAGAGTCCGGCTACCTGACTCCAGCAGAAAATCTCTCCAACAATCTAATGGCGACTCGTGGCTTGAAATGTCTAGGTTCGTGCTAGAACTCCACCTCTACAAAGTTTGCTGGATTTGAAATTGTATCTGGAGCCGTATAAATAGCGAGAGAGTCAAAATCTCACATTTGCAAAATCTTTTATGTTCTGATTGGTGTACGTAACCTGCGATCCTCCATGCATCCACGTCCCAACCGCATTCATCATCAGACCTACTATGGATGTGAAGGGAGCATTTCTCAAAGAAGTTCTGAAATGCAAACGAAAATGCTTTTCCTATGTTGTAGAACGTGAATTACGAACGAGTAAAAATTCATCGAGCCTCCTGTTGGCACGAAGTTGCTTGTTTGGCATCCGTATGTATTGATCGCAGCATACAGTTCCAAAGCTTCGCTATTTTCCTGAACTTCTTTACATGAGTTAGTGATTTCATTGGAGTTAAATTACTATTTTACCATTTATCCTCCAGCACACTCGTAATTCTTCGCGTTCTTCAATTTTGAGATCATGTAATTGGCTTGGGGGTTTAGTTTGCAAAAGTGAGCTAAAGAGAGGAGCAGGGGAACATTTATCGCCAAGAAGACTGCGTTCACCCGACAGCGTCTCTTAATTTCCCTTTTTTGCAGTGTGTTTGAGCAGTATCACAGAAAAGTAAAGATCGCCTTTTTCCTTGTTCATCTTGAAATTGGGCTTTGCGGATAGGAGCTCTCAACCACAATTTCTCCTTTCCGTATTCCACTGGATATTTAGAGTACTGAGTTGGTCGAGGTTGAACCTAGATCGTGAAATTGATTACTGTTGATGAGCTTGTCAACACACTGCCCCTCACTTCCCACAACCGATACCTATGCTAGATCGTCAGTCGAGGGTACGATGGGAAGACAAGGAAACATGGCGACGGCGTGTTAATATGGCGTGTTCTCGAGCCTAACCCTCGCAACAAATATACTCCATTTTTCCAAATCTTTCCGATTTTATAAGAACATCGCACTACCGCCTCATTGTTCCATCAGTAGCCCTCTCACGGATGCCTAAAATGTGCCCTCAAGACCACCGATTTGATTGGATTGTCCAAAAAATTCTACGGCACTTCAAACAAAAATTTTAGAGAAAAAACAAACTCTTGAATTGTTTTGGCATTGATTACTGTAGCGCATCTTGAGAAGATTCAGTGTGTTCGATTAACATTTCCCGACATTTATTTGTTATGTTTCTGTTCGCAAGATGCCCACATGTGAGTGTCGGTGTAACACTATGTCAGACTGGGAAATGAAGGATACCATCGAACGGCTACGTCAATAATCTGGCTGACTAAACGTTTCATGCAAAAAAAAGGTGCTATCAAAAATTTCGGATGAAGTATTGCAGGAATTCGTGGGCAACCCATTACAAAGCAAGGGCAACTAGTGTTACGATCATCTGCACATAACGCTGACTCAGAGAAGTAGATCGTGCTCGTGGCAAAACGTGATCGAAGACAGCGTGCTACATTGCGCGAAGTTCTTCTGATCGCACTCAGCGTGAAGTAGTTTGTGGACCTTACGATTATGAAGTGTTACGGAGGAGCTTGACGAATGGACCACACGTTTTAGTCGAGCCTCAAAGACTCAGTGCAGACGTCAGACAACAGGTACCTTTCCCCACTTCTTTTTGTCGTCGCAATGGAAGCAGTCTCACAAAACCTTTGCAAACCAACTCCGTGGACGCTTCTTTACGCTTATGGCGTGATGCTTGCCTGCAGAGACGCTTGCTACTATTTCAGGCTTGATCCGAACACCTAGATATGTTTGGACCCAAGGTAAATGTCAAAATTACTAAGTACTCGACTACCAATCAATGCAGTTTTATAGAAAATAAGCGGCACTGGCTGGTTCAGGGACATCCGATCATTTTGGAACAGCAATCGCGTTTGACGGTAGTGTGATTATCAAAAAGAATCCACACTCGAGTGCGAGTGGCGGCGCTTCCTGTCTCAGATCGCCTCAAATTGAAGATCCCCAGGCGTTATACGCATTTCACGGCGCTAATTCAAGGTCCGCTAAACAAAAATAGAAGTCGGGAGTTGGTGCGATGGAAACGAAAATGCTGTGCTGCACTGCTGGTGTCACGCTTTTAGATTGATCTCACAATGGTAATATACGGAGCCTATTGCTGATGTAATGCTGCTGGTATGACCACATTTTTGCTGAAGCATTGACAGCTTTCATAAGATCGGCATCAACATAGAGGTGGAGGGAAAAGCCTGGGGGAAGCTCAAAGCAGCATTGGCTTGACACGATGCATGCATTGAAGACATTCATCCAATGGCATCCATGCGAATCAGGCATTCAATCAGGAAAAGTGGCGCTAATATACCAGAGAGCGGACCCCGCCATCCAGATGGGCAAACGCTGAAGAAGAAGGAGAAGGGCATAGCCAAAATTTGACCATAAGAAGAAAACCATCAGTTTTCTGAAGAAGAAGATTCTGCGAGGAAACCCTATTGCCCAACTTCCCATAGCCCTTTTCGGCGTCGTCTGTAAGCAGGAATGGGAAAACAATGGGGTAAAGTTCGAAGGTCGAGAAGGGAACCACTTGTGCTTTGCGGACGACACCTTGATTACAACGTCGAACGCTGAGCGCATATGGCAAACGGAACAAATCTGTGAATCTTCAATGTACCTAGGTGCCGAAATCAACGTGGTTAATCTCTTCCTCGAAGTGAGCAGGAGGAGACGAACGGCTAATAAGAATACAAGGAAATTGAGGGGGTAGTGAAGAAGGCAATGAACATCAAGCTCCGCCCCCACATTTTCAATTGCGTAATCCTTCTCAATTAACGCACTCTAGACTTGATTCTGCGTGAGAAAGATGAGCGGTAAGCGTTATGCAGCGCTCTCCGGAGAGGAGAATGATTCTCATATATGCAACTGCAGAGGGGAAAGCGGGTCTTCGCCATGGTCGAAGATCAGCGTTGCTGCCCACTTCGCCAAGGAATCGGAGAACAGATTGTGAAGACCTCTAGACAGAAACGATGCAGGCAACTTCTTCGAGACGTCAAGCGAAGAGCAATACGCCCGCTGACCGGGTGGTCGAAACCTTCAAGAAAGTTCCGAATGGAGTGAATGAAATTCTTCAAGTCCTTTTAGAGAAAACAATCCACTCGAGTACTTTGACAGTCGGCGGAGACGATTGTATTGGCTGCTGTTCGACGAATCTAATGTGGAACACAGACACAGACAGCAACCAGCGACAAAGGTGACTTTGTTTTGGTGCCGGCGCTTGCGGAGCGGCAGCCAGGCGTGCCCAACGCGGCCCTCTCTGAAGGAACACAAAGTCCTGCCAAATTGTTGGAAGTAACGAAAAGGGTAGCAACATTGGTGAATGTGTTGAGCATTCCTCTTTGTGTAAAATATCTCCATATATATGTAGTAGCGCTCAAAAGTATTCGGCTAAATGCTTTTCCAGCCGTAACTTGTTTTCTGCTGAGTCAACCTGGTTCAAATTCTGAATTATTTCAGGGACAAGCCTTTTTCTACAAAGTTCACATATGAGTGTTGGATAGGAGCTAGAGTGGAGGAAAAAAATTTCTAAAGATTCCCGAACATGACCGAATCCCAATAAATTTAAATTATTGTAAAGACCAGATTGGTTCCCCGGCAACTGCCAGACCTCCTTCTCCTGCGCAGGCATACGTCTTCTGCTATGCCCTTCCACCCGTGATTTCTCGTGAAAGTCACGCCTATGCACAAAAAAGTTGATTTATGTAATAGAGGGCATTATCGCACAACGTTGAAATACCACCTCAATACTTAATTGTACATTAGATCTAATAAGGATCATTTTCCTCCCCTCTTCCCTCTCCACCTTAACCCCTCAACCTCTTGACCTCCACTGCCCTCCAGCTGCCACTGCAGCATCATATGGAATGACCGAGAATGCGCTCAGTAGGTGTTTACATATCCTTAGGGGTGTTATCACAATCATGCCATTGCAAACATTCCTAGCTGCGAGTCTGCAAGCTGACCGAATTTGTTAGCGGTTTGTTTATTCCATGAACTTCCTTATCACTTCACTGCGGACGGACAGACGGACATACTTACATACATACAGACACACATACATACAAACCGACACACAAAGTTAGCGGTTTATATAATAGAAGGATCTCATAACTCGACCAAACAATTGATCGCTTGACAAATAACACTGGGCTGGTCCGATGATTTGTCAATAACCTGCTGAAGTTGTTGAAATCTTAGCAGGACCTCAGTATGGATTCGGTAAATGAATTCACTGCCCGAGACAACTTCCTCAATTTTTCTTCATATGACGAGTTTTTCGCCAATAAGTGTGACTGTTTTTCTTGCCAAATGTTTTCTTACCCTTTCACATGATGTTCCGATAACACTTAGAACATGCGGATGGACTTCTTCTTCCGTCAAAGTAGGCCATGCTATCGAGATCACTCTTTCGCAGTTGAGGTGCGATGCTTTGTGTAAATTTATTGCCAAAAGACAAAGTCGAAGCTGTACAGCTGCCATACATGTGAAAGCACAACACCTTTCGGAATCTAACTGTTACATCCTTATTCACCATTTCCCGTGAAGTTGCTCGACTGCCAAGTGATAGGAAATGGAATGGGTCTGCGCACGCCTGAAAGATCCCTGCTTCCAAGAGGTTACATCGTCATTCAGAGCGACGAACGTAAATACAGAATGTTCGGCGGCGACGACACAATGCATGTGTGGAGTCTTGACGGAAAACATTTTGATTCAATGTACCAGCTGCCATCCGTGAAATGGAATATAGGCTCGATTATGGTAGTGCGCAAGAGATGCTGGACCATTGCACAGGATTCAAAAAGTGGTGAATGAGGATATATCAGATGGATTTTCGAAGGTGTTGTGCATCCACTGATATGGCATCTGTGCGGTACTGACTTTGCCTTTTAGCAATAGATATACACATTGCATCGCAACTCAACTGTGAGCGATCTCGACAGCATGCGTGCTTTTTTGACGGAGGGAGAAATTCATTCGCATTTCCTGAGCATTATCGAAACACTATGAGGAAGGATTCGGAAGCTTTCGGCAAGAAAATGAGCCACAGTTATAGGCGAGAAATCTGAAGAAAAATGGTAGAAGTTGTCTCTGTGGGCAGCGATTTATTTACAGATTCAATACTCAGGTCCTGCTAAGATTTCAGCAACTGTTAAAGAAGTTGACAGAAGTTTATTGACCAAGTATCGGATCAGCTAAATGTTACTTATCATACGATCGATTGGTTGAAATGCTCGGAAGCACCTGGTTACCTCCGTGAACAGTACACCGCGAAAATCAATTGATCCCATATACACGCTATACGGCTATGACGCTCAAAGAATTTGTGCATAATCTGTTTACGTTGAAGTGCCGACAATTCTTCAATAGTCAAGCAAACTCGATGCCTTGCAACGTACCAGTTGGAACATAGACAAAGAAGATGGCAGCGTTCCATTGTAGGTTGTTACCTGTCCCTTCGCTATCCTAGCTCTGTAGCGATTGATGTCTTGGATAATGACATCCGAATAGGCTGGAATGTGGAAACTTTTCAGAATTATTATGATCCTTTCAAATGTGTCATTATGATCACGGCCTGGATGAGCTATAACTACTTTGAACCTGCGGAATCACAGCAAATTTTATGGGTTTATTCATCCATCCTTTCCAGCGAATTGAAGCTAGATATCTCAGAACGTGAATGTTTTTATTCCATCGCGGGGAACCAAAAGGTCGCCGAATCTGATTCTGAAGACTAAGCTTCACTTTGAGATCCTTCCACTCCATATCCCAAGATCGGTCCACGTGTTTGAGGACTCGCTGAGAAATAGACCACAGATCAGCTCTTGTTTGCCAGGCTTTTTCAGCTTTCTTTTCCCTCCACTCCAGAAAACCGAAGGTGTGTCAAGTGCAGACCACATGCCGCAAGTGACGACTGCTTTCACAAACTGTAAATGTTTTCTAACTATGAAATGATTAGCCTGTTGCGGTTGTCACTAATTACAGCTCTCAGTTATCAGCTATCAATGTGAATCACTATTTACCAGATTTATACTCCATGGGCCGTATGCTATGCTTTCGGGAAAGGGGATACGTCCCCTAAGTCGTATGCTATCCTTCCCCGAAGCTCATTCGGGGAGTGGCCACGCCTACCGAGCTTCGGTAACGCGTCCCCTTAGCTTTTTGCGAGGGGCCCGAAGGCTAGAGTACTCGCCGCGGCACCCACTTTTCTTGCTGGAGCATATTATTTTCTCA
Organism: Teladorsagia circumcincta; assembly: GCA_002352805.1. Classification (NCBI taxonomy): domain Eukaryota; kingdom Metazoa; phylum Nematoda; class Chromadorea; order Rhabditida; family Trichostrongylidae; genus Teladorsagia; species Teladorsagia circumcincta. Next base: position 24,275 of record KZ345806.1, on the reverse strand, counting down.
CGAGGAACGCATGTCATCTTAGGAGTCGCAATTCTTCGAAGCGTGAAGTGGGTTGTGATGCAGAGCATCGGTGACTTCATTAGTGTCTGCACGAGATGGGATGAATCATGGGTCCGTGGCTGTGATTGCGGGCTAATACTAGTTATGCGCTACGAATAAAGGGAAAATTCTGTAAAACGCAGAAACTCTGTTTGATTTCATACAAACTCGAGTCCTGCACAGAAAAATAATGCATGCATCCTGGGCAATATGCAATTCATACGCGTCTGTTCACTACGCATCGTGCCACATAGGATAGGACATGCATTTCGCTTTTTTGCTGATTTATATGTGGAGTACTGTGCTGCTCGAATACCTGCCGTTAAGTAGTAAATGGTAGAATATTGCAATCGCATTCGCATAATGATCAGTGTTACAATTATACAGCTTCACTCTCGTAGTCCTTTTGTCTAACAGGCATGTTGGATGTAGGGCTCACCCATAACGCGCGATAAAAACGGTTCACGGACCACACGAATGGTGGAGAGCGCAGACAATCATAGAACGGGTGGAGCCCAGGAACCAAGCCTTGGATAGAGAGGGGGATCCCGGAGAGTGCAGGCGGGAGGATTAGACTGAGGCAGTTCAAAGGACCAAGTTTGAGTAGTCCGTCGTACGAAACGTGTCTCTGAAGTTGGAGTGAACTATATCGAAAAAAGCAGGCTTTTTGTTCATCAAAAGACAGCACAAAGCTTGAAAAGGGCTCCGTGGCGCAGAGCATCTCAAGTATTCGTGATCATGACAACATTATCATCTGCATGATTATCATTTGTGTCTCCATCGAATAATGAAACTAGCGATGTTTACAAGTGATCACTTGTCAAACGCTATCGCAGCGTGGTTAAAAGACCATTTGAATTACGCGTCCTATAACTCTGCGTCTTTTCTTCCCGAATGAACTTTGGGAGCATAGCATACGACCTGTTTCGGGGCAGAAGTCTTCCCCTTCCCCGAAAGCATAGCATACGGCCCATATCTAAATTTCTGATTAGGCGTGGCTATGGGTCTGACGTGGTGGTTGATAAAAGTTGCGCGGATGAGCTGCTTCCAGCACGTTTTACTGATACGCAGCGAATTATGTTAGAAAAAGCTCATTCACACGGCTTCAATCAACGACGGGAACTTCTAACCCATAGACACGCCTGATCTGACATCGAGATATGGACTGCACTTGGAGGCCGTCGAGTAAGTTGTGGTCTGTGGTCTGCACTCGACGCTCTTCTGGTTTCAAACAGAGGCTTCACACATGTGTACACACATACAAACCGGTACACAAATTCAGCCCTTTATATAATAAGGATACTTCCGTCAAGCGTCTGTATAGAGATAGCGTCTACACAGTGACTTGTGGAAGCCAGTGTCAAACATATGTTGTCTAGAGTGAAAATCGTGTCGAAAAAGTCTCCCCTAGAGGTAGCTTCCGCTATGACTCCCCTTTCACTCCGCCCGCTTTATACTTGAAAATAATAGTTCAAATAAAGAAGAGGGAGGCAGCACCACTGAGACGCGAATGCTCTGCTGTTCAAATCTCAAAACAACTTTGGCACAGACTGGCTTCTCTTTCTATCCCATCGAAGCTACTTAGCCTATGCCAAACGGGTCAAGAAGTGGAAAAGATAAGGAGGTAGTGAACACAGGCAGTTGAGCAGTCTAGCGCTCCGGTATAGCGGCATAATCGTCTGCGGTCGCTTCGCGCGTGCCTTTCGATTAGAGCGAACCAGCTGAAAGAATCGCCAAATCCATCCCCTGTTCAGAAAAGACTAAAAATCGGGAAATCAAACGTATTGGCACAGTGAGTGAGCGGCAGCAGCAACGCTGTGAACCTCGTTGGTCCTTGCTCTTACGACCTCCTCAAATCAACATGAAGGCAATACGACTCCCCTGTTACGAGATTTCTCGTCCGTTGTTCATCCAGATGTTGTCCTCGCTAATTTACTGCTTTATTCGGACAACACTGATCTCAGATGTATGCCATTCCTTGTGACAACGCTGCTGACCATGGTGAGGCTCAAAGCACGACGCGAAATAATTGGAGAAATCGGGAAATAGTTGTGTATTATTTTGCACATTTTCTTTCTACGGAGGCAGGTGTGGTTTCAGACGTATACAAAAAAAAATTGTCGGTCGCACGCTTACTCCAGGCTCCAGCCGCCTGGAGTAAGCGTGTGACCGACAGGTGCGACCGACTTATGACGCCCCTCCAAGGCAAACGCGAACACACTTTACCATGGCGGGGAGCATTTGCTGTGTTTGGCGAACAGCTCTCTTACTATATTAGTCAAGCCTTTATTGTATGACGTGTCTTCAAAGACAAAGGTCGACAAAGGTCGCGCTCAGCCGCTCTACGGAGGTATTCTCCGTGTCAGGAGGTCGTATGTGAGTAGCTGCATACATTGCAGCAACTTCCTACCGCGAAATGCACCGTTGAGCACTAGGCGGCTTCGGTTTCAATCCAAGGCCACCCGGCCAATCCAGTACCGCCCACCTCCGGGAGTGGTGCGTGGCTGGCATGACGTGTGAAATCAGCTGGGTTGAGTGCCGTATCAACCGGTAGAACGGCTGGCATGTTCCCAAACTTGTTTAGACGTGCCTTTCTCCCAACCCTGCTTCCTTCACTGCTAGTGGGGAAGGGGATTCCGTTCACGGCCTTGTCTACGGTTTCTTTTCGTTTTTTCTCCACTGTCGTTCCATTTCGCACTTCTACACAGAGGTCCTATCGCTATGATCCCCCACATTGAGCCCGACTTTTGCCACTGAAAACGAGGCGGTTTCCACTGGTGATTTCGCTCATCAGTTCATATGGTAAGAAAGGATTTTCACTTATTCTGTCATCGCTTACAACCTACGTTCCATTAAAAATCATTGCCGAAATGGACATCTAAACGCACAAGCCACGATGGTGCGAGCGAAATGTTGGGAATGATTGGAAGGGATCAGTGATGTCGTTGTGGCAAGGATTCTCTAGAAGCGACGTTATTAACACATTCACGCCGATGGCCGCCCATACATATGGGCTGTCAGCAGCATGTGCTCCTGGGACGATGGCAGCCCATATGGCCTGCCAGATTGCCTGCCATTTGCTGATATCACAGTTTTCTTGGATATTTCCGATATCAGTGAAACAGTCAAAGAAAACAAACAACACCAAACATATTGATCCACTGCAAGAATAGATATGCTCCAGTCTTGAAAAGGTTTTCTGGATCGTACTGAATTTTTGGCTCGCTTAGCTCATCTTTTTCTTCATATTCCCATGAACTTTCGAACGGAAAGAGTAGAAAAAGTAAATTCAAAGCTTTATGAATGGTAAGAAACGTCTTTTTGCTGGAGCAATCAAGGCAAAAATGCATTCAACTCCAACTGCGACGAAATCAAAGAGTTTTGGATATCCACAACCAATTTTCATACTTAATATCGAAATCCTACTATGACATGCTTAGATAATCTTTAGCATTGAAAATTGCTGAAATTATTTGATGACGTTCACTTTTCTTCTCGTTACGATACAAAATCTATGTATGTGAGGTAAGGCGGCGGCGGCGATCTGAGGAACGCGTTCGTCCCACCCGACCGAAAAGTGGAAAAGGGCGCCGTCGTGATTGTGTGGAGCCAAATCTGCCGCTCGCTCACCGTGGTAATGATATGCGTCGTCTCGACGACTGCCATGCTATCTCGTAAATTTCTCCACCCATTATCTCTCATGTCAATGTCTAAATTATACCATTCTCCATGGTGTAATACGCAAATCTCTTATTTTTATGTATTGGACGACATCCCTTCATTTTTTCTCATGCGGTGGTTCATTCGTGCTCCTACTTTCATAATCTGGCAATACCCGGTCGTTTGTGGCGACGAACCTTCGTTCGTAGTCGTTCGATGGTAGATTCAAAATTAATATGTTTCCACCAGCAGCGGATTTCAGCATCAAGTTCATCAAGCCTCGGGAGGACCCCACCTCTGGGACTGTTTCACCATTATCGAAGCAGGCTGTGAGCTCGTGAGTTCAGCAGAATACATGCAAATTCAGTGAATGGTTTCGAGAGTTCCCAAAAAAAGTGAATACAGTAATACTGAATATAGTAATAAAAAGTGAATACTTGTCCTCGGCCAGGGCCAAGGGTTCCAAAAATGCCCAGAAATGCCTCGGGCAGCTTCTCGCGATTGTAACAACAATCGAGAAGAATCGTGAAGCAGCATAATGCCGAAAAAAATCACTTTACACCAATGTCCAAAATGAACAAGCCCTGCAGGCGCTATCCGAAATGTTGGATAGGCACGGTAGGAGCATTGAGACTTTTGGACTTGGCAAAGCGCGCATCATGACTCTCATCAAGGAATGTCTTGGCTGTAACATCTTCAAATGGTCAGGTTCATACTATTCTCAAATATTGGGTTGTCTCATAATTCCTGTCGCATTTCTATTCAAATTCAGACTTCTTCTGTTCATGATCGTTCCAATGCTGAATACGTTAGTATGTTGAAGTATGCTTTGAGAGCCTTCACAGTGTGGTTACAGAAGATCAAGCAGTTAACGGGTCAATCAACTAGGAATAAAAATAAGTCAGTGACAAGAACGGATGATTACGCTTCATGATCCTCAAATGAACCCTATCGCGAGGAGGACAGCAGGGAAGATCAGCGCTGTGTTTCACCCAGTCCCTGCTAATGGTAGGCTACCGACCTAGTGATCCAATCGCAACGGCAAAGAAGAAACGAGCTGTGAAGTTCAACCTCATACTGGACCTGTGGTCACTTTTGATGAGGGGCCCCTTGCACCATAAACTGGGACTGCATCCGAACCTTGCCACCAGGTTATTGTAGCAGATATTTGGGTACAATCGATGCACCAGCATACGCCATCCGGATGCAAAGGACTGCAGCAGAATGAAGTTTTGATGGAAACCGTATGGTCCGGCCGACCATGAGCAAGAAGCACGCCTGACCATCTGGAAAAAATTCATTTTACGACTGCACGAGCAGAGCCTTCCGAAGTCGGTCGCAGTGGAGAAGAGTCATGAGCTCACTGCGACAACAACAGGCGCCACGCCAGATGGCTACCTCGCAGGCAGGAAGCACCAGCTCATCCAAAGCCCGAACTCCATATTCTGGGGATATTGTTTTTGTTTCGTGTGTTCGTTAGATGGCCTGGTTTGGGAATCACTTCATTGTGTGGAGACAAGCATTACGAAAGTCAGCGTGGAATAGCTCTCTAGGTTGGCTCCGCTATTGCGAGGAAACCGTCAAAAATGTCTCAGAATCTCCTTACTACAAATGGATCCCAGACCGCACATTGCAATGCCAACCCGCCACAATCTGAGGGAGATAGCCATGGCCACGAAACTTCATCCACCTTGTACCACTGGCATCGCTCCACCGGGCCATCGCCTCCCCTGCGCCCTGAATCTGCATTTTCCAGAGAAAAAAGTTAAGGTTTCGGACCACCGCAAAATCGACTTTTCCCAATTCATCAATTCCCAGCTTCACTCAATCCGGGCGGATAGGTTCAAAACCTTCCCTAGAAAATGCATGCGTATCAGTGACCATGATGGTGGTTATGCTGTTGATCAGGTGCTCGCTAGAAAAGTTAAAACTTGAATAAACAAAAGTGTCAAAATTGCGACAGGAATTATGAGACAACCCAATAAGAGGTTTGGCCATGGGTCAACGGTTAGCTCCTGTCCTTGCGATCTGCTTTATGAGCAGAATTGAAGAGCCGGTACTGGCACGCTTACCATTGATGTACTGCAGGTATATAGATGACTGCTTCATTGTGACTTCAACACAGTCCGAAATGGATGAGTGTTTTCGTATAATGAATGAGCAGTCACCGTACATCAGGTTCACACGAGAGAAACCAGAAGACGGTTGGCTCCCCTACCTTAACACACATCTTTAAGTTAAAGTGTCTAGCGGCGTCGTGCAAGTGAAGTGGTACCGAAAACGAAGTTCAAAGAACATCTTAGTCCACGCCACATCTGCACATACGTCCGCTGTCAAACGCGCTGTTGTTAGGAACATGTACAAAACAGC
>KZ345806.1:0-12241 GCA_002352805.1 Teladorsagia circumcincta | reverse complement strand
CATTTTTGCAAAACCATGCTACATATTGATAGTATGGAACTTACTTATCATCACTGGTAAAAAAGTTTAGAATATGCAAAGAAGCAAATTTTTAATTTTTTTTAGCGTTCTTAAGCAGAGGTATCTCGCTGAATTTTGAAGCATACGAATGAGAATCGGTTCTTGAATGATACTGAGTCGATCAGAAGAGCATGCTAACGAGCACTGCAGTTTCTGAGAAGTGTGGGGGGAACATTCGATCCCATAGAAAGTAGAGGAGCTTAAAGCAATATTTAACAATATTTAAATTAAGCCGGGACTGCCAGGGACAATCCTTCAAACGAGGCAGTAACATTGTTTCATCGATTGAAAGCCATTCTCAGTTAGAGGACAGATCGCGATTGCAGATGGCTTACAGCTAAAGAGTAATCGGGTCACCTCCGTCTATATCCAACACGTATCGGACCCTTGACCGCCACGACTTGACTGCTGTGATTGTGCATCCAACGAATAGGCCTACGGTTGCCTTGCTTGCTCGCTTGCCGCGACTACGGTTACTACTTACTAGTTAATACATAGAAGTAATGGTACCTACCAGAATTGGAACGAGAATCATGATGTTGATGGTCCTGGCTGTACAAAATGATGAACTCAATGGTCTTTTATGAGGCCATATATGTACGTGCAGATAATAGTACAGTAATAGGTTTTTCTTCCAATTTTCTCTGCTTCAGCGGGGATAATTAAAAATCCAAAAACTGTGTGACACCAAACTAATCCTTTCATGATCACAAATGTTCTATGCTCAGCCCAAAATCACAATTGCGTTGAGATTTCGGAATGGACTTGATGATCCTTTTTCGGGAGCACCATTTTGATAGGGTTGCAGACAACATCACCACTGAATGCTTGCCATCGCCAAGTGGAAAATCTTCATGTTTTTGGAGCTTATTTTGAATCCAAAAATGTCAAAGGAAATAGTTCTGAAACCTTTCTGAGATGAAGTGGGCAGAAGGCTTAATTGCTAAACCGGCCACCGAGATGACCAAGCCTCGTAAATCATCACACCTCCTTTACACTTGAAGACAAGCTATTTCTATTTCTTTTACCGTAACTATTGAGGGTCACATCTCATGCGATGTTATAAATGAGGCAGTGATATCTGTCACCATCTTTTCGATGGTTTTGCTACCACTCGACCACCATTCGACTCCAAAACAGACATGCTTCATTGGAAAAGTGAATGGCAAAGCCAAGCTTCTCTGTCCGCTCCGCATTGTGCTAGTGCCATTGAATCGGCTCTCAAGAGGTGAAAAACCTCGTTACTCCAAACCATAGAATTCCCAAGTGACGCTAAGCTTCGAGTGCTAGCTGCTCTCTGGGAAACTTGGTTCATGACCAGGAATGATGATTTGAATGCAGCACTATAGGGGGCAGACAGTTCAAAATACGGCTGAAGGATAGGTATTCTCCCGACCTTCATCTGATCTTATAGTCCAGATGACGTATCTTGGAGTTGCAAGAATGTTTCAGTCCGTCCATTTAAACTCCATAGAGGAACATGCACAACGATTGAATGAGTATAAAGCAACAGTCTCAGCAGGATCAAAGTGGGTGTGGCGGCCAACGGTTGCCCCCACTTGCCAGCCGTGGAGATTCGTTCACGATCACGATTTGCATCATGACTTAAAATAGTCCCTGTGGTCCCAAAACGATCACAAATGCCTCCGCAACCAATCACGCAATCTCCACGGCTGGCAAAAGATGGTGCGACCGATGGCCGCCACGCCCATTTTGACCCTACTGGGACTGTTGCTTTATTGACGATTACCTGATCGTTATTGGCCATGTTTTCCTCACTAAATTTCGTAATTGGCGATGCTTTTCCCACTAAATTTCGCCCCCGTGTTATACCGAGGGGATTTTTCAAGTATTTATGCATAATTTTTACTTGTGCATTCTTTCCTAGAGAGTTGACCCGATGCCCCAGTATCGCTTAGAGCTTCAAGTAATTTCAACTTTTAGACATTACTTGAAGCGTAGTTTTGCCGCACCCTCTCTAATAGCCCAGATTCAATTGCTTGAACTATACATTTAGTCCGTAGCACCGTTAACCGACCGACCTTCCCGATTTGTTTTTCAACGCTTGAAAAAAAGAAACCTGGTCAGTGTCTATATCCAATCAAGCATACCGCAACTCGACGAGATTAGGTCCAGATCAGGTTATCCACTCACACACAAGCAATTCATCGAAATCGCGAGGCATCGTGATCGTGTTTGCAAGCCCTGCTGAAGGACTAACCTCATAGAATGAAGAAGAAGCTCCCGCGTGACTATCAAGCACTCTTCTCTGCGGCTCATCTTTGAATTCTAGCACGGATGGAAAATTCGTCTGTGGGTCGTAAGTGGCAAGAGTAGGTCATCGAAGATGTACTGCTCTATCTTTTCGGCCACTGTTGATATGAAGAGCAGACTCAAGCCCATCTTATGCTGTGGTATTGGACTATAAAAAGGAAGCTTCGCTTTAATGGACACCGATTTCGTAGCCAAACATACATTTAGCAGCAAAAGTGTTGGAGGCATAAGAAAAACATGCGGTCCAAATAGGTAGCAGAGCTGCCCATTTTTTCACGCTATTTCAGCAGTGGCAATTGAACTTTTGGAATACGATGTCAAATTAACGCTTTGACAGTTCATACAGTATGCTGTGCCAAGCCCATATTATTACAACACGAACCGATTTGAAAGTCTCATGAAACCTCAATTGAAAATAATTATCATTTTCTAGGATGGCAAGCAAGGAGTGAGGCATGAGATGAAGTGAATGGGGAACACGATCGCAAGGCAGGCTGCAACCTTTGCTAACTCTGATGTCCCCCTTTGGAACGTTACTCGAAAAAATTAATCTCATTCACGAAAAGCACGCATGAGTGAAGTGGATAGAGGATACAATCTTAGGGCAGGCTGTCTCTTGTGTCTACTGTACTGAGCGCTTTTCTTGTACTTCTTGAACTCTTTGATGAGAACGGAAGCAATCTTGTCACCAACATTCTGCATCACATCAGATCAACTTTTAGTATGGATTTGTGAAAAGTTCCTTATTCTGTCGAATTGGTCCTCCAGCCCTCCAGCTAACAGTTAATAAACAAGCTGACAACCAAGGATCAAAATAGAACTTGCGGGGAGAAAATAAACAAGCCAAAAGTAACATAAACTTATTACCCACTAACATCACCGATGCTTCAAAGTAGCAGTCAGGGTAGTCTCGAATATGCGATTGATAACAGCGGTAAGAAAGGTGATAAATAAAAGCGGTATCATATGTACCAATGTTACTCGTCTGCTTCCTTTGCATTGGTCATGGGCTCGTTCAAAGCTGGAACCGATGGTCAGAGTTTTTCTTGTTTTTTCTTCCTCCGTACATCGCTGACTATCTCTACCTTGATTTCTGAAGATTGCCTTTCCATCGTTAGCTCTGGCTTCGGAAGTGAATTTATCAACAGACCAGTGCTTGGAGTGTGTGAAGTAAAAAACTCCATTTACTGCTGTGCTGTATCACGATTGGTCCTCGATCCTTGTAACAGAGACCAAGCATCACAGGAGGTAGGATGATGGATTTCCTGGGCTGATACCGCTCCAAGGTCAATTAAATTATGTATGATGACATCTCAGGACATCCTAAATGATGACATCTCAAGCACCCGTTTTCTCTCAATATCGAAGAAAGTGTTGTGTTGAAATTGATCATGTGAACTTTTCTTCAGGTGTCGTAGCCAAGAGTACCACAAGTACCAGAAAGCATGCCAAGATTTCTGAAACTCACCCATGGGCACTGATTATGTGAACTTCGCTTGAAATTGTATAAATTGAGAATGAACTTCTCTCAGACATAGGTTGAGATTCCTCAATTGTGTTGGTTCCATCAATAACACTTGCTAGCATAACACTATTGCTACAATATAAGGGTAGTGCACAAACTAAACATTCTTAAGTAGTATTCTAAAGTATTTCCTCTGAATAACCCTCAAAATGCTGAGCAATAGGTGGAAGCTTGTTTCAGGATTCCACCCCACGTGGAAACAAGTGCAGCATCTCAAGGCCCGATCATAGCTCGAGATTGAGCGATGATGGGAAGTAGCGATTCGGTAGCACATTCGCAAGGGGACGTAACGCGTCAGGAACCGATCAGTTCAATCATACTATAACCAATCAATTAATCAAATCTAATCAACCAATCAATCGATCACTTCGATTGATCAACACTTTAGCGGCAATACATCAATAAATAAGTCTTGTAAAGCAAAAACAATGATTGTTGGGTCATCCCTTGACTTGACCCTTCCATGTCCACACGTGTCAAATCCTTCCACATTCTTGCCTCGGCGTCACATTGCATCTTTGCCTCGCGCGGTCGCTGCATTGCAGACGCGCTCTTGCGTGTGACGCTATTGGCCGGAGTCCAGTCAATCGATGTGCATCAACTTCATTTCAAAGAATCGCTTGGTTGCACGACTATCGCATCATCGCATCATCGAGGAGGTCTCGAGTTATAAACGAGTCCTTAGGACAGCACTCATGTTTTGACGCGAGATTGTTTTTTTTTTTGCACCAGTGCATAATTCGTATATCATTTACCGACTGTTCCTGTGCGTGAGTGGTTGGTTGTTCCTGTATTCCAATGAGAAACGTTTTGTATTTGTGTTTACCACTTAATCTCACACGCTGCCTTCGATGAATGATTCAAGTGATGATAACAGCTCCGGCTCATAATGTGAGGTTTTGAACTTATGAACAATGCTCACTCTAGCTCTACAGTACACTTTCTGACCCAGTGACAAACAGCTCATAACAATGTGTCCACGATTTGCCTAGACCAATCGTCTTTAGCGTATAACAAAAACTCGATCATTCTTACCTGCTTAAAGCTACCGGAGGCTCATATCGGTCTTGGTCTTAAGGGAATATATTTGAATGATCTATAATTATGAATGGTCAATTTTGTTTGATTGGTTTATGGCTCTGAACAGCAGATGTTCTGTTGATATCGTATATTTCGATCTTTCTAAAGCATTAGACAGAGTCAATCGTCCTATGTTCATCCAGTTGAAAATGATCGGTCTTGACGAACGCTTGTTGAATTGGATTTCATCCTACCTGTCCCATATGTAGGTTTAAGTAGGAAATTCTTTTCTGATCGCTACCTGAGTTTTACTGGTGTCCCACAGGGCGATGTACTCCCCCTATTCTATCGCTGTCAAATGCTCTACTAGATTCAAAGATTCTTTAGGTACATTCAGAACTCGATGCTCTATCAAAATATACAATGCACATGTCGTCGTGTTGAAGAGCGTAATGGTAGTGTTCCACAGAAGCTGACTTAACTCAGCCAAAAGTACATCACCCATCGCGAAAACCTTTTTTATCTTTCAAAAGTAGCAGATATCTCTATCAATATGTGAAGTTGTGATTGAAAGCACCTTGCGCAATCCCGGATTTTGTAAATAACCAGGTGGAATCGTCGGCAGTGATTCAGCAAAGGTACTACATACTCCGTGCTGATCATTTTTTGTGTGGTTTTACTACGGATAATCGTATCATCCCAAAATTTATTTCGAGCCTACGTCGAGCACCTTTTTGATACTACACCAGGATGCTCTTTTACATGCAGAATTGCTTAACCTCCTGTTCACAAACAATTTTGATGGAAGGTTTTTCCTGCTGTCTCTGTAAGTCACTGGTAGAGGCTGAGGAGTCTTCGGCGCTGAAGGAGTTGAAGCTTTTGAAAGCGGCGAGTTTGTCGGATCGTCAGGCTAAATAAATATTCCATTATACAAAACCTGTTTGGCACAAAGCAACATTTAACTGTTCGAGAACAAATGCACCGGTTTCGAAAAAGGCAGACATGAAAAAATTTCACAAATCGTTCCCTGAAGATGTGCCAGAAAAATCGCTGTACTATCGGCACACATATGCTGCATTTCGCAACGAATGAGTGCAGTCCTCTCTATCGGGAAATGTGTAATTGTAACGCCGCTCAATAAAAGCAGCAACCTAAGGCCCCTACTGATAACCGACCTATTTTCATAACTAGCGCCGCGTCTTTGCTTATGGGAGATATTGACGTCTTCATTAATCGCATTAATACACTTCCTGATTAGGAATACGGTTTTCAAAAAAAAAGTATCCATTAAAGAGAATATGCTGAATTCACTTCAACGATGACTGCACCGCAAGTCCTCGCGTCATATGTCCGACGTTATTTACTACGATATCGCCGAAGCGTTTGACGTGTTAGTCATCCAAAACTACTCTGTAAGTTAGTAGATGCTAACTTGAGGACTAATCCGTGGAGTTGGGTAAGGTCTTTTCTGAGTGAACGGTTTTTGCGTCAAGGTCAGAAGATCAATTTTCACAGAGCCTTCAGCCCTCTTAGCATGGTTGCCGATGAATGGAAGTGTTCTTCCCTTCTCAAGCTGAAAACAAGGATGAAGCATCCGCGAGCCTACAGCACTCAGTAACCTCGTAGTGTCCGACGGTCAGCTTTTAATCTTTTTGGTTCTGGTATGAACAGAACTAAAATACTGGAAAAAACGGTACACGTGTAAACAACGGTCATGGCGTCTTTTCTTTGTTGTTCGAGGAGTCCCACTAGTACTACCGTATGTGAACGAGAGTACTGCAAAGAAAATGAACCATATCGTAAAGTCAGCGAACCTTCCTGTAGAGCTAGTCTTTCGCCCACCATTAAAACATCAATAGCTGACCGACTTGAATGAGACTTTTTGAAGAAAAATGTGGCCGAAATAGCTGTTTGTCGTTCACGGAAACAAGGATTTGCCACTTACGAGGGACCGTTTGCCTGGTCACATGCGAAGCGAGTGGTCGGAATCATGTGAGAAAAACCATGAGGCCATTATACAAAAGGATTGATGAATATTTGCGAGCATTGCGAAGTCCATCGTCATCCCGAAAGGTTTTCGCGATATCCCACGCTTCACCACGGACAAGAACCGCCTCCATCATCAAAGGTCATCGTGCTACATCGCTCAAGAAAGCCGGAAAGGAAGTTATTACAGGTACTCACTACCAAGAACTTCTCCAGAAAAACAACTGTGAAGAGGTCCTGGAACCAACGACACTTTTGAGTTATCGGTGGATAAGAACCAGTACTGTGGAATAGTCACGCTGCTCATCCCGAGTGACCTTTATTTCGGCGGCGACTGCACTAGGGTGAAGTGATCATCCTTTTTTTGCTTCCTATTGTCCTGTTTTGTATAGTACTCTTTCTGCGGTCTTGAAATAATCTTGTAGAGCACCCCATTAGAACATCTGCCTGGTCGCTTAATGTTTGTCAAACTGATGTCTTTTAGGTTTCGAGTAAGATGCTTGATGTCTTAGTAGGTCTGAAGATGCAGTCACTACAGCGGAAGCTGACCAATAAATTCCATATTAGAAGAGTTCTCATCGAGAATTTTGAGAGAAGATATACACTTGGTTTCAAACCATAGCTCACAGCATTCAACGTCTAGATGTTGTGTGGCTGTGAAGCTTCTGAAAGAGCCAGTTAACTCACGGATACCGACTCACAGTACCATGCCTCTTAACAAATAACTGTAGTGGATTGAGGGTGAATGGTTATCTGAGCGTATCAGGCTAATTCTGCATGTCAAAGCCACCACAGGCATCCCTATTGATAGGTGATGCTGTATATGGATCTGGTGTACCTCAGGAACGATTCTGCAATTTCGGCATGGTTGAACAGAAGCAACTACAACCGAAGTGTGTGTTTCGAGTTGTTTTGTTTCTTTGATTCACCTTTGTGGGCACATCCTTGCGATGTATTAGTAAATAAATAAATGAACAAATAAATAAATAAATACTCATGATTACAACAAAACACTTCTCCCTGGATGAATCTGTCCAACTGAACTTTGATTGCTGATGCCAGACCTGCACGGAAGGATAAAAGCCAAGATTGACCAATAGTGCTCTTCTCGCCTGGTCTACTAGATTGGTGCACCCCCCACCGTTTCCAAACGGGACTCATTTGTGTGAAGTAGCAAACCAGTTTTTAGGTTCAAGTTATTTCAACAATGAATAAGTACGATTTGTGGAGCGAAGCTAATTTTTATTTTCAGACAGATCTAAAAGCTGAACTGGAAGCACCTTCGTCTCGCTTGACCTTAGCCTTCTTCTTCTTTCTTGCTGGACATTCGCAGTATTCCTTATCCTTTCCAGGCCCACCGGCCATTCCTGGCATTCCATTAGCGCCATCGGGTCCGTTCAGACCAAATGCACCCTTTTCACCAGGCTCTCCTATGGGTCCTTTTTCTCCGGGTTCACCAGGTTTTCCATCTGATCCTGGCTTACCAGCCGGACCTGCTGGCCCTGCGGGTCCTTGACTTCCTGGTGAACCGGGAAGAGGTTTCACTCCATCCTTGCCATCTTCTCCAGGACGTCCATCCAATCCAGGACTGCCATCAGGGCCTGGATTTCCAGCCGCTCCTTCACATCCTGCTTTACCATCTTGGCCGTTCATACCAGGTAATCCAGGTAGGCCAGTTTTTCCAGGAGGACCTTCCGGTCCATCAGGTCCAGGCAGTCCTGGAGGTCCCTCTGGGCACTGTACACAGCCAAGAGGTGGAGCAGGACAATGTATTGGTGCATAAACCGTGATGTCGTCTTTTCCAGGTGCACCAGGTTGACCAGGGATCCCTGAAAAACCGTCGCAAATGTTTTCTAGTGTATGCTGAAAATCTTTACACACGAGCTCTTACCGGGCAATCCTGCTGGTCCTGGAGGACCGGGAGGCCCTGGTGGACAGGTGACCTTCACTGGCTCACAGTGGCACCACGATGGAAGGGCGTGCTTCTTTGGTCGGAAGACGGATTCGAATGGATCCCGGCGATGTTTTGGCGGTGGCAGCATAGAAGTATGCAATCTCCTCATCTCATTCCACGCTGAATCGGTCTCCTGACGAAATACTGCTACCGTATCCATAACCTGAATGTGGAAAGTAATTTCGTGCTTACGCTAACTGATAACGAACTCTTACCAGATCATGAATTTCGATAAGTTCCTTGTAGAGATCGGGAAGAACGATAAGACATGCGGTCAATGCGACCACAGAAGCTGTAGTGGCGACAGTCACCAGCCGCTTCTCCACTGTCATATCGATGACCATGGCACTTTAGGACCTGCCTTAAGTACATGCTTAACCGTTCTGGTTTCCAGTTAGCTTGGTTGTTTTTTCGTTTAACTCACTTGACACCGGCCACGCAACCGATTGATCATGATTTCGATAGGCTTGTGAAAAACCGATTTTGCCTGGAACCACAGCGTTTCAGTGAAAAGCTTTTGAGAACTGAAACACAGTTGGTTTTTCAGCCTGGTCACAAAGCGGTGTGTGACTGTGTCGGGAATTTTGCCACCCTTGGCGTGTCAATTTTTTCCACGATATTTCGGACGGTGAAAGATGGGCTTCTAGCAACGGGAAGCGATGATGGTCAGAATGACAAATCCCACATCAGATCGCCAAGGCCGACCAGACATTGCATCCCACTTGGACATGCCAAGTAGCATCGCTATCACCTCGAAAGATAGAATCACTAACCTGTTCCGATTTTCTTAGAACCTGCCTTTTTTTTACCTGAATATTTTAAATCTGTTTTACACAGAGAGGCACCGGAAGTTTTATTCTATTTTATATTTCATTTTGTACGGTGAAGATCCAGTTTGGGGGGGGTGACACTTCTTGCTATCTTATCCTTAGTCCTAGAGAGCACTTCTCCGGACTTTCTATCACAAAGATAAGATAACATGCGAATGGATCGTTTGTGGTGTCTATTTGATAAGGACCGGTGGGTGTCTCAAAATCCACGCATTCTGCCCACTTCCTGCCCAGTTGTTCCCACATGGCAACCACACTAGAACTCCTCCACCCTTAAACTTGGATAGAGTGTCCGTCTCCGTGGTCCAGGAACGTTTCCTTGGACCATGGCAGGTGCAGATGTGGAAGCATATCAATGTATTTCCACAATACCCCGACACTTACTGAAAGTTCATTTAAAATGATTTATAAGGTATCATCAGCCCATCATTCTTATCTCAACTCAATCGAGCGGCTCCCCCAAAGTGGCTTTTCACCTTCCAAAAGAATTCCAAATATTCACAAAGTCCAAATACTTCAAAAAAAAAGCCAAAAAGCAAAAATAATTCCTTTAAACATCCGCGATACCTCGATGTATAACACCTTCTTTAGGCCTAAAATGCATTGGTAATAGCTTGTATAATCACTTCTAGTGGTTTTCCGAATCCCCTTAGGTACTCGATATGATAGATATGGATTATCCTTGAGCAAGGACAAAGCTACCCTTACGGGAGCCGCGCCAATGGAATGGAACTGAATGACTTGCCCCCCACCCTGTGCTTGAATTCGATAAGACAGACCTGCTTATAGCCAGAATTTATAGCTCAGTTTACAGACCATAAGCAGAGTAAAGATTCTGAAGGAATTATTCAACTAATCTATAAAGTGGCTGGCCCCGGTCCATCTACTAGACCAAATATGGATTCAAATACTAGAATTACTTCAGTGAACTGTGGGTGCCTGGGCCATCACATTACGCTTGATCAGGAAAAAATTAAAGTCATAAGACCAAGAATTGAATACGGTCGAAACGTTTGGTCCGTTTGAAAAATGGCCGAATCCTTACAGCCCGTGGACCTAATGAAGATTGGTGAAAAGGTGACCTATGGGCGTAGAAGGAAGTTCCCCACCTTCCAGAAAAAAAAAATCAATAGCAATAACGCTGAACCCTCACCCTCATCATTACCTTTTGAGGACCGGTCACTACTCGTAAGAATCCTAGAGCCATGCTAGTAAGCACTGAGAATAGAAACTGGGTAGTTGGCGCTATTCACCAACATACATCCGGGATAAAATCTTGGATCATGCGTCCACAGGCTAATCCAGCCTTCCATTATTCCGGGTTCGGTTGGGTGGGATCACACCTGTCTAGGTGAACAAAAACAGTACTCTGTACACTGCATGTCCCTCTGTTTTACTTATGGGACAAATCGCATTCTAGTGATGGCACATTGTCGTTTCATAGAGAGAGAATGCGTGGCGCATCCTCCGAAGATGTGATCAGCTTCGAATGCCTTTTCGCCCAATAAATCCTTTTCCTTGCAACAGAAAGAGGCATTCACGAGAGGATAATGTGGTTCAGCTGGACTGATATGGATCGATTCGGGCAAATGATGAGTGACATTTCAAAGCATTGCGCCTTTTTTCTTCAGAAACAATTAAAATGCTGCCTGAAAATTGATCCAACGAACGCCATTTGACAGAGCATGACGATGTCTTCCCCTTCCAAAATAGATGGAGCGGTCTGCTCATTTTCGTATTATTCTGGAGTACTGGTAAATAAGCGACGTTCAGCGTAGTGGCAATTGGCGTCACCGACCACGCTCGCTGTCTGTGGTCAAACCTAAAGTTCAAATTGCCAAAGACACCTAAGCATTTCCTACCTCCAAAGTCTGTCTCGTCCAGGAGGGTAATAACACTGCTTGTAAGTCGTCAGCAAGTCTTTATGTATACCAACTCGCATTCGCAAACGGCTATGATTCGAGAAAAAAAGTCAAGTGGGCGGCGTATCCCAAAGTGCATTGACCATGGTTTTGACCCCCACCGTTTAAGTGACGTTGATTACCGGGGCCAAGCTGTCGCAGCGACACGACATACTCAAACTCAACGACAGAAGTTTAAAATCCCCTAAACTGCCGTCGAGTGGAGTGGAAGGGCTGATGGGCGGAGAGGAAGGGGGAGGGAGAGAGAGAGACACTGATCAAGAAAGGCAAATGCTCCAGTTTCAACCAATTCATATGTCTCTCGAAAATTTGCGGCAAACCCGTCAGAACGCCCCACTTCCCATCACTACAGCGACCCCTACTTCCATCACCGTGACCTCCTCTTCCCACAGCCCTTATACAGAAAGGTCAGAAATATGAGCCTAAAAAGTAAAACAAATATAAATAAAAAATAAGCAGTTCCAAACACGATCCCTCATTTGGCTTGCTGAGCTCGGTCCAATGGACGGTTGACCCTAAAATTCTCATAGCCTGCCGCCCCCTCTGTCATACTAAGAAGTCCTCTGATGCCCAGATTTTTCAGACACGTCCAGTCCAGATCCTTTCAGACGTCTCTGGGATTATCTCTGGAATGTTGTTTACGAATATTTACTTATCTGTTCTTCTCGCA
>KZ345805.1:77536-98602 GCA_002352805.1 Teladorsagia circumcincta | reverse complement strand
TAACTACAGAGATGGAAAATGGAACGACAATGAAGAAAACTCGTTTGGACGTGCTCCTCTCCTAAGCTGGCCTTCTTCACTGCCGGGGAAGCGAGGCTTTCGTTTTTGGCCTTGTCGACGATTTATTTTCGTTTTTTCTTCATTGTCGTTCCATTTTCCATCTCTGTAGTCAGTTGCAATCACCATAATGCCCAAACACGAGCCTGACTTTTGCCTTTAAAGGCACACCCCAAGCAGAATTCGTGTGAACGGTTCCCTTCGGTCTGTAGAATAGGCCCCTACGGAACAATCACAGGTGTGGCATTCCCGTAGACAGGAATCACCTAGCGAGAGCGCTAGAGCCTTGCAAAGTGAGCTGCTGAAGCTGCAGGCTTTTTTTCTTTTATCGGGCTGATATCTGGCACCCTTTCATCTGATGCGCTCTCTCACCTCATACTCTCCTCTCCGCGCTCAGTCTCTGCCTTAGCTCACCTGATTGCGAAGGTGGGCGAGCCCTTAACCTGAGTGTTCGATTGCGAAGGTGGGCGAGCCCTTAACCTGAGTGCTCTGGACGGATTCTTTTCCTTTCTTCTTCACTGTCGACCTATTTCGGATCAATACATTCATATTCGTGTACACGACCACGCCACCCTGATCCTGGGGCATGCCTCTAACCATTCTTTTTCTGCTTCCCTTCTTGACATAATGTGGTAGAGCAGAATGTCCTCCTCCTATTGAGGCCGAATATCATAGGGCTCCGAGAATTAGTGGAACAACCACACCACGGCATGCCAAACTTCAAATTGAACAGACAAGGAGCTCTGGCACGCTGCATCTAGTGTCAGTTCGAGGTAAGGAAGAAGTTTTTATGGGTGGTGGTTGAAAGCTTCAAGACATTAGGAACAACATGAGATAGAAAAGTAGGAGATTCGAAGGTTGCAGTTGTCAACGGGACAAATATCTGGCGCCGGAACTCGTCCTCCCCCTTGCGACTTTCGGATCGCCAATTTGAAAAAGTTATTATTGCAAGAGGCCACTTGGAGAGTATTGAGATCCAATGTCTGCCATGGACAAGAAGCCACTAGTGTAGAATACTTCGGACGTTTTGATTGAACAAGGCGTCTATTTGAAAGGCAAAAATCCTGCAAAGAGGGATTTTCGGTGTAGATGGTCTTCTAACAACTGTTATCTCTGAGGATACCTCACCTAATTTAGCTGGATTTTCTGCACGGAAAAGCTGGAGGCAAGTGCACACTAATACCCCAGAAATGCCTGGTCTCCTAAAGAGAGCACAACAAATACTTGAAATCAGTTTGACGCGTCACACAAGCGTGCCACGATGCACGCCTTCCTCTCCATCTGAAGGCCTGTATTAATATAACAGTGGACAGATTTCAAACCAAACCTAACTTTGCTTTGCTATAATAGTCTCCAAAACTTTTTTGATGTCGATTTGTTTCACTCAGCTTACATTCTTTTTTAGTGATATAATGACTTGGTTACCATAATTTTGGCCCACTCCGTACATCTCATCTGTAATGGACATGGCGACCCCGAATGACTATTCTTGTAAGAAAAAAGACATAGCGAGGAAGAACGGTCGTAGAAGAGAATGTGTAGTCGTAAAATGTTGGAATTCATGATCTCTACGAGAGGGCAGTAGAGAGCAGTTTTATGAGCAGTTTTTGTGATAAACCTCTCCAGCCATTCAGAATGTACAATACGAAACAGATGCTGACAATTTATTCTCTGGGTGGCTCACACATGTCAACAACCACAGGAATCATTGCAGTTTAATGGTTCGCTGTAAAGTCACGAAGGGGTAATATGTAGCGTCGTAGGCGGAGATTAGGTCGTTGGGCGAGGTACTTACGTGTTGGAGTCGAGGAGCTCAGAGAAGGGTTGATGCTATTCTGAGGCTCTTCATGATGAGATCAAAGGTAAGCAATCCAGCCCGTTTGGCGTTCCTGCTGGGGCCGCATGCTGAATGTTTTTGTAGGGAATGGGATCGCCGAGGTCGACGGAATATTTGAACTTGGTCGGTACGATAGGAGAGTGATGACGCAAGTGATGCAGCTACGTCTAAGCTCCGCCAAAAGGGCTGGTTTGCTTAGCTCAGGACTAAGCCTTGGAGATAGGACGGACGTGCGTTTTCTAGCAGGTCCTGAAGCATCAAATCGAAGCAATTCAACGATCGAGTTGATTCAGCCGGTCCCATGCCCTCCCCTATTTAAGCATACGGCCCTAACAGAAACCCCAAGCGGGTTGGTTTGCCTACCTCGTGAGATCACAGGCTTCCGAGAGTTGAGAAATGAGGAGCTGAGTACAACATAGTGTACTTTTTTAAGACTGTGTATGCAATAACCAACGCCGCTTCCGAATTCTCATCCTGTTGTTCCCCTCACACGTCTTTCTTCATGTACGGCCAAGTAAGGGGGAGGAGGGGGAGGAGAAATGAGCAGAATCTTTGATATTTTTGCTGAAGAACATGCGAGAGGGATCGGAGTGAGGAGGAGGAATTTCCTATTTTTACAAACATGAGCTGATGTTTTAATGTACGCAGAGATCACGACCGGTTTTCAGGGTTCTTTTGAACTACGTGTAAATGAGACATCCTTGCTGGATAATTTAACTACATGAGCAAATCTCAAATGAAGGCAAACCCAAGCATCACGCGGTTGCTAACCCTGATCAACCGTCGCTAACCGTATGTCTCGCCCAAAATAGTGAACATTGCGAAGCAATCGGAATACAGTAATCAAAAAACATCCTTGCCGGGATTGCCTCTCCTCAAAATATTGCACAACATCGTTTGTATGGGATATTCATACAAAAAGTCTTATACTAAAGGTGGTTTTCAAATTCTGATTTTTTTCTGACATTCTGTTTCTTTCGTAAACGATGCTGGAAATTTCCCAACAATACCTGAAAGTCGCCTCAATCGTGGCTGTCTCGCCTGTAGAGGGTGATACACCCCTCACAAAGCATTGCGCTTCTCTAATCTTGAGATGAATCCATCACAAGACGATTATGAAAGAAATCATCCGCGAGGGGAGAGAAAGGGGTAGAGTGATCGATGATTGCGGAACCTTTTGCTATGCACCCATCCATGATTGAAGGCGTAGAAGACCTTGAATATTTTTAGGAATATAACCATTCGGAAGCTCTGTCTGCAGTATTTCGCTCAAGCAGAAATAGCCACATATCTAGGACAAGAAAATTTTTTTCACCTACTCATCGCGGAATATCACTACGCGTGACATTTGCCTCCTCTTCAAAAATTCTCTCTAGAAATTCCAAGTTCGGTCTTCTTGAAACCTGAGCATGTCGAATATGTTGCTTGATGTTGTTCTGCCGTACAGGTTGTTACGATGGAACTTCTTTATTCGGTCGACGTTTCGAACAAATCGTCGTCTTCAGGACCTGAAGTCGGTTCGAAGTTCTAGGTTTGTAACTTACCCGGTCTAGCCCCACGATACATCTCAAGAAGCACAAATAGAGTATCTCTCTTTGTCGACGATTCATATCTCTATCTATTCGTATCTCTTTGACGACGATTTGTTCGAAACGTCGACCGAATAAAGAAGTTCCATCGTAACAACCTGTACGGCAGAACAACATCAAGCAACATATTCTCTCTAGAAAGTTATTTTTAAAGATTACCTCAGCATCATCATTTCAGCGGAGTGGCGCTGCCTCTCGTGGTTCTGGTTTAGGGGCCAGCACTCGCTACCGCCTAGCATCGCAGGCCTCACTACAGTCCGGTGGACCTTCCCTTTTAGCGTTTTGGTACTGCCTTGACTGCTTGGTCTACACCACCGTCTCCTGCTAGGTCACTCCCAAGGTATCGGAAGTCCTCCACTCTTTCGATGGACTCTCCATGGCCGTCGACGATTGGCTCTGTGCAACCTTCGGAGCTCATCAACTTGGTCTTCTCGGCATTCAATCATAGCCTACCTTCTGCCAGCACTTCCTGCCATTTCTGCACCTTGCCCTGGAGTTCTTCATTGCTGTTCACTATCAGGGCGATGTCGTCAGCGGAGAGGAATGTCATAAGTGGTCCCTCCATGAGCCCCTTCAATAGGACATCTAGTGTTAGGAGGAAAAGGAAGGGGCTTAGAGCTGATCTTTGGTGCACTCCAACCGTGACGTCTACCTCCTTTGTAAGGCCGTGTGGGGCTTACATGTCCTTCACCAGAGAGGGGCGCTGGGATGTTCCGTTCCCTGGGCGATTTTTCAGCAATCATCTTGTCAGCACGTAGTCACAATGTAATATTTTAATCCACAGTATCGTGCGCCAGACGATTTAATGTACACTTTGTAGATTGCTCGGTTCAAGACCATTCCTTTTTCCATTTAAAGCCCCAATAGCGCTGTAACTTGCGTTAGCAGCAGGTCAATCTTCAGGCCGGTATCATCCACCCCCACCTCCTCGCCCCCACCCGCACCAGATCTCCCCCAATTCTGTACTTCACCATTTCAAGATTTGCTGGACCTGTGCGGCTTCGGTTCCGCAAAAGCAAAGCCCACTGTTCTATCACATTAATCTGATGACATCTCTCATATAACTTGGCAGGTTCTCTAGAAACATAAAGTATAGTCGATCCCGACCTGCTAGAGTAACGATTGATAATTGTTCATGCAATTCTTCGATCGAAAAGTAGTCAAAATAGGCACCGTTACTCGAGGTAAGGCTCGTTGCTTTATATGCTACCAGCGTCACGCTTTGAGAAATCGCTGGGCATCATGGCCCGCCATCGGGCCTAGTAGGATGTACTGTGTGTGCGTGAGATGATCAGCCGGCGATCTCATTAATTCATGCGGTTGTCGTGATCCGTCGTGGGCCCATTTGTTACGTGACGAGCGTTGAAGATTAGTCGATGGTCAATGGAGGCGGAATTTGATGGCTTTATGTCATGTTCCCATTTGACATAACTGACTCTATCATCGCACTATTCACGTCATCAGCGAAAAGGTCGTAGCGGAACGAAATCGGAATCAATTACAGCTAAATCCTCCACCTCCAACCATTTCCCGTAACCAGAGCAATGTAAAAATGGTGAAGGGGATTACAAGAGGAATAAGCGATAAGATAGCAAAACTCATATCGACTTCCGCAAGTTCTACTGAACGAATTTTTCAGATCAATCAGCTGATAAAGCTTCGCACTTCAAGCAACAGTCTCACAACGAATTCGAGGACTTAAAGGCAGAATTCACGATGAAAACTCAACCCATTCCAAATTACTGTAGGGATGGTAAGTAGTACCAGAAAGGAAGCGAAACCATGAAATACGGCTCAGAACCCGAGAAATGGGACCCCTTTCTTTCGCCTTGATCTCGGCATTGATGAGGCTCGCTGTGTCCTCTTCAACATAGCGCTCTCTCCGCTATCCAATCAATCGCCGTGTATAGACCTGTGGCGAGTGATTAGACAGACGGTGGGCGGAGACAGGCGGACCCGCCAGGATTGAGCCCAGCTAGCTCTCCGAGGTCAAATCTGCCGTTGCCTTTTGCGTGCCTGTCCGCACCCTCAGGATGTTCGCCGGTCTCCCCACTAGGCAATTTCTCCCTAATTCGACCTTTGTCCTTTCCGTGGAGTCCTCCTTTAAGCGATGGGTAACGAAGTTGTAGGTAAGGGGCTGACTGGTGATATAGAAAAAAAACAGGAAAGCCGCCGGCGAGGCCTTAAGGGTTCACCTGTTGGACGAGTTGTCTGAACTAGCTTGCTTCGCCGGCATTTCTTGCTGGCTCGTGCCAGCGAAAAATGCGGCTGCAACCGCATTTGCTCTAATACAATTAGGGATGCATGCATCAGTAAAAAATAAAAATACAATAATCAAATGAAATAAGCAAGTAAAACCTATGAAAAAGTTCGGCAATGATTTCAAAATACGGGATATTGATTAGCAATCGCGCAAGGACCCGCAGCCATTCATGATTGGCAAGCGGGCGTTACCTGAGATATTTGCGAACGCCCCTGTCAATGACGTCTTCCTGGTTTTTTTGCGGCTTTCTAGGGTGAGTTTCGCCGTTAATGAAACTTCCTATGATCTTGATTAGGGCTAGCGCATCATTTCCACCTCATAGCATAGAATCTAGAACCCTGCTGAGACTGTTGCTTTAAATCGCTAAGTTGAACTGTCTCACTAGTTCCCCTTATATGTTCACTGGATGAAATAGGGATATAGTTTGTTGAGCCTTACTTCCTCATTACTCATTTTGCCTTTGTTACAGCCAGGCTAACTGTTTTTCTCTCGCTCGCTAATAATGTTTCGCTTTTGATATTTAACAAATACCATCACTATGGTAAGTACAGGGAAAGCCAAAAAAGAGAATCTCCACTTCATCTTTAAAACAGTTTTAATCACACAATGCTGAATTCGAAATGAATCCTCGCAACTGATGAATGACGAGCTCATTCCAGTTATAATAGCCTTATATCCCAACGACCTCAGAAGAATCCGCCATTGGAACGTTGTGTACGGATCGAGCTCAACGTGATCCTCGACAGATCGTGGGCCTTAACAACGTTGTCTAAAGCGCTAGTGGGAAGGGGTCTCCCACAGTGAGAGCTACTGTCTGTGGGAAGTTTCCAATCACTAAACCGATCAAAGATATAACGAAGCTGCTTCAGGCTGTAGTAATTGTAATAATTACGGAAAACCTCCCTGAGCTATACGGCGATCGCAGACGACATCATATATCGAAGGAGATGAGGGCTGCGACCAGGGGTTTGCGTCCGCGTATGGAGGGACACTTCAGGAATACCTCATAGGAAAATTGTCGTTGGCCACGGCCGCCTGTGCGAGTTGAAGCTTGCTGACATGCGCCACAGCAAAGTGTTCCCTTTTTTTTTAGCCACCCCTGTGTATTCTGAGCATAGGTGTCAGCTCTTCGTTTTCCTCTTTCGCTGATAGAGGATTCCCTCGAGTAAACAATAACATCCATACATGGGGGGGGGGGCAAAAAAAAAGAGTCACTTTCACTCATGTTCTAAGCAAGATATGTAAATTACCCCTTTCCAAAATCAAAGCAAATGAGCTTAACTGCATATTGAAGAGCACTTTCTATTCCATCAGAAAAATTACGTAGGATTCCTCTACACCGACGACAACAAAGGATTTTCCCACGGAAACATGATACACGGTAGGATCTCAAAGTCGTCGAGGAACCATAGACCGTTACGACGACCCGAGATGCTAGTCAAAAGCTATCTTGCGTAGTCACAGCTCGTGCCTCTGATAGACTACTTACCACTTATTCGATTGAAGAAAATACGTGGCAACTTCAGAATGGAGCGATTATTGCAGGCCTCCTTGAGCTCGACGGTGATGACGGATGACGTCATATTCTGGAGACGGTGAAGGCAGTGAAGATGGGCCTGCTCCTGCATATGGGGGGACATCTAAGGAATATATCGACGTAAAACTCCGAATTATAGCGGCAGTCTTTGCAACAAAAAGTTTGATGATGTGGAACGGTGGGCGGGTACGGATTGACCGGGCCTCGACGGATCCAAATCGTAGGTGCTAGCGCCTCGTTGTTAGTGAGCCACTTCGAGATGCTCAGTTGTCGCGACCTCAACAGTTGAGGACCTAGTGCCCAAACCCGCAACCTCTTTGGTAAGGGGAGCACGAACTATACCTCTAAGACAAACTCCTAACAGCTTCACTATGATTGAAAATAAACTGTGGAAGTGCATACCAAAACGGACGCGTGGATTCTCGAATTAGACTTGGCGTGAACATGCAAATAACAGGGAGAAGAAAAACACGCAAAATAATCCCACGAAGAAAATTGGTGGTAAAAGCATGGGAGGTTACTAATTGTGAGCACTGCAGCAAGAACCATGAATTCTCCTCCATACCGCTCTTCTGATTACAACTCGATGATTATTTATTTGTTGCTATCTTGTAAGAATGTTATTAACATTTTGAGGCAATTTTTGTACAGAAGCTAAATCTGCCTCACCGTAATGTATGCCATATTGCAGTCCACTTAAAGGCAGAATTTACTATGGAAAAGCAACATACTCTAAATCAAGTTAAGGATAGTGAGTGGTACCAGAAAGAAGGAAAAATCATGAAAAACGGCCCGCAACCCGAGGAATGTGACCCCTTCCTTTCCCATTGATCTCGGCATTGATGTGACTCCCATCGTTGTGCCCTCTTCAACATGACGCACTCTCTGCTATCTAATCACGATCTAAGCTTCCAACAACTGGCTTTGAACGCTACTTTAACGTACTTCTGAGCTCTTACACTAACAAAAGAGCATTTTCCCTTTTCAAATCTTTAGATTTTAGATAGGATTTTCGATCACTTTGACTAGAAAGCTTTGAGGGAATGACTTCAGTCGTGAATGCACCATGATGCAACGGGCTTTGAACACAAAGACCTCGCAACGGTGCCTTCTGAAGAGAATGTCCACTTTCGTCCGCAGACCCTCTATCGCTCATAGATATAGCTTTTGCGAGTAATTGCTAGTAAGTGGATTATCCTTTGGAAAGGAAGAGCGACAAGGTTGAGTGGTTTTGGTCCCGTTGTGCTAATTAAAAATTTCAATGATCGCAGACCACGAGCTCGATTAAGCATTCTGCGCTCGCGTCACTGACCTCATCACCAAGTCTTGTACACTCGTTCGGACAAAAATGTGGAAAAAAGTTATGTCAAAGAAGAAAGGGAGATTTAGACAGAAATGATCCCGGATCACAGTAGGATGTAGTCGCTCAACCAAACCCATAGCCGTTCTACAGATGATCGATCCTCCTGATTTAAATCCACAATATCCTATGTAATTTTTATCAATGGCTAGTTTTGTGACTGAAGTCCGCTCGGAGAAGGGTAACAGGAAGAGCCACGGTGGCGTTGTGTTGGTGGAGACCGATTTCAACCGGCCCACGAAGACGACTTCTTAGGAAGCACACATGCAAACTATGTGCACTAGTATCGTTTAGTATGTATGTGTGCGGCCAGGTGTTCAAATGTTCCGACTAGGCCCGATTAAGATTGCGGAGACCAAATCTTAGGCTCAGTCCTATGCTCACGCTAAGGCTTAGATTCGAGCCCAGACTTGCAAAGAGAAAATGGGAGACGATTCAATCAAAGTGACCCGACCATGACTTGATATATGTATGTTCATGGAAATTGTGAAGGTGTATCATGCAGCCGTATTTTGCATTCTTCTCGTTCCTTATTATCTGTCGTGGCAAACTCACCCAAACGAGCAGTATCAGACCATAAATCATCGACAAAACCCTCCCTTCTTTGGTTTCAACCGTGCATTCAAGTTTTCAGAGCCGAAAGAGAACTGCATCACAGGAAGATTCAAACTTCATGAGTGAGTTCAAGTCTTCAATATCTCTTATAATCCAAATTACACACGTTTGAGAGAAAGTAAAAAAAGTCGATGGCGATGAACAAATGACTTTGAAGAGGCCTAGTAACAACATAACAAAACTAACCATAGGCGTTATGGTAGTGCAAGATTGTACCTCACTGGCACAAAAGGCAGGATTTCCCTGAACACGGTAGCGCCCAAATGTCCTAAAAACAACTTTACTACCTGCTCCTGCTGACTGTGCTTGATTTGAACTCCACTTTAACAAGTGAGGGGATGAGAACGAAACATTCCCAATCAGCAGATGTGTGTGCGGAAGGTATCCTCTATGAAAACGAGCATTCAAAACAAAACGGAAAGTATTATCACTAGAAACTACAGCCAACAGTCGAGGCGTTCAATCAATTACCTGAGGTAAACAAGCAATGTGAAGACGAAAAATATTTGGAGATGAAAGATTCTACAGATTTTCGAGACACTGACGGAGGCTGAGCTCATCGGCACTGGTGAATTTGTGGCCTTTGATGCGATGAATTTGTCGGAACGTTAGGCTAATAGATATTTCGCCATCCAAAACCTGTTTGGCACAGAAGCAGTAACACTGTTTGGAAATGAACTTCCACTACAAGTACGCAGAGGCTCGACACCGATCCGGGTTTACACCTTTAAGAGAAATTATAAAAATAGAACAGAAAGGTCTTCCAGGCCCATCCTATTATACGGACCTTGCCCGGAATGAATGGCATCTATTAATAATAAAGCAGCGTGACCGAAATGGTCATGCCCCATCATTTGTGGAGATGTCATAATTCGAGTTGCTGAAACGACTAGCTCATAGAAAATAGAAATCGGAGTTCTGCTAGAGGAACCAAAACAAGGTAACGTTCGGCAACAAATATTGTGCTGCACCATTCTCCGAAATACAACAAATACCTAAGAAAATGCCGCGGAATATCAGCTACAATCATTACAATTTTTGGCGCTCATCCAGTAAGGTTAGGCATTGCGGTGCACTGTCAGCTCTAATGCCAATTTGACAAAAGAAGTCCTTTGAAGTTACGAGCTGCTATCAGCTTTCTTCATAGGTTATTTCTTTAGGTGTTTTGTTTTATGCGCGTTTTCTTGTGCTTGATGGCACAAATGTCTATTGAAGTGGTATTCACCTATTTAAGAGCCAGGACTAAGCCTAGGAGAAGGGGGAAAGACTCACAGGGGAAAACGGGGATTGCTCACGAACGCGGGGGTTCCTCCCTCCTGAGGCTTAGGCCTAAACATCTGCAATGAAATAATATGCTTTCCATGGTTTTTAACGTGTTGCACGCCCTAAATCGTCATGCCCCACCTTACTGGATGAGCGCCCAATTTTTAGTAATATGTGTAGATCTATTCCAGGTCGAGCTTTTCCATTAGTCTTTATTTTTATCTTTGTCATTGTCAGTTGCCAGAGAGATGGCAGTAACATGCACCACTATGACGTATTAAGGAACGATTAACTGACATATGAATTGAAGTTAAAAACAGGGAAAAGAAAAAGGTAAGGAAAGTTGGAAGCATGAACAAAAGCAACTCAATCGAGAACACCGAACAGATGCAAGAAGCACCTTCCCTCCTGAACTGGTCGTCTCTTATATTTCCTTATGGTTAGTGTTGACGCTGTGGTGACTATTGGAGAAAGCGCTAAGAACTATTCGAAGAACGCGAAGAAATTTCATTCTTGTCTGTTTGAGCCCTACTAGAAAGATTCCACGAAAAGAACAGTAAACTGTGCTTGATCACGACAATCGGTGAGCGTTCACCTTTCGCCGTTCACTAACCGTTTTTGCGATTGAGTGAAAAAATGATGTCCATTGAGAGATCTTCGATCATCAAATGATTGCGTGCTTATTGGTTCACGCTCCCATGTGTTCATTCCAAAGGCATGCGTCATGATCGAATTGATGTGTTACTTTGTTTGAAAATTTGAAACGTTACGCGCCGCGATTCACAAGAGTTGCAGCGGTCGCAGCGGTCAAGCGAAGGCATTACCTCAATTGTAGCGCACTTTACATTCGCGATAGTACAAACACTCTTGTGATTATTAGTTTTACATTGAGCCGACCAAGGGCCAGGACATGAAGAGTGGCGAGCTACAGAACAAAGGATCTCAGAGGTCTGCACAACTGAAAAGATAGCAAGAGCGTCATAGGATCTTAAAGCGTTATGGATAAGCAGCCGACTTTACCACTTTCCTTACGAAAGCTATGCAAAAAAAGTCATAAATAGAATTGTTCGTGTGATCACTGGACCTTGGAGCTATCAGCGACAGAAGTGCTGCCGAGAATATCAGGATTAGGACGTGAGATTAACCTTTTCGCTTCCCTTTTTTAAATGTCTTTTTTGAGCAAGGATCACTTTTTACGATGGTCTTTCATGCCCGAAGTTATTTCGGTCCCATGGTAGAATATTACTGGCGGATGATTCTACCTTTATCCTGTTCCTCGAAATGCTATATAAATACGAAATATAAAATATAAATAAATAAATATATATATAATAGAATATGTATAATCGTTTATTCTTTCTGTGCCACACAGGTTTTGTACTTTGGAATCCTTATTAAGCCCGACGTTTCGACTAACTCGTCGTTATCAAGGGCCTGAAAGCGTCTTGAAACATTCGAAATGTTACCTATCCGCTCACTATGGGTCTGCATATGACCAAGTGTTGCCCAAGCTAATGAAGCAAGGAGTGGAAACCTCAAGAATGGGTCACTCACCTCAACTCCACCAGTGTCGCCGCTTCTGAATCAGCAGCTTCCCTTCAGTCTCCGCTAGAGACGGTAAAATAAATGAAACGACCAGCCGTGCACTGCTTATAAAGAGTGTACGTGCAGTGCATGACGTTGCAACGTCCATTCGTTCAACTTGCTTTCAGGCCCTTGATAACGACGATTTAGTCGAAACGTCGGGCTCAATAAAGATTCCAACGTACAAAACCTGTGTGGCACAGAAAGAATAAACGATTGTTCAAGACAAAATGCCCAGGTTTCAAGAAAGGCGGACTTGGAGAATAATATGCCTAATTAGAAATACTATAAATGCTATATTTCAGACTGCTTAAATTGAAACGAAAGGAGGGCTCCACGATAAGGACGAAGGCCAAAGAAGGGGAAACCCACCTGGTAGAGAGACAGGTGAACCAACCGAAGGGTGCTACTGATAGAGATAGACCATCAAAGATATGACCCCAGCGATCGAGCGTAGCGTATCCCGCGTGCAAATGGCGCACTATAGACGCGAAACCACCTCCCCCCCCCCGGAGTATGATCCCCTAGCCGTTTGGCAGAGAGAACGTAAGCGTTGGAGAGAGCTGCATCGATGAGAGTTGCATCAATGGGAAAATCGGATCAAATCGGCAGGGAAGGGGTCCGATTTCTCGGGATCTT
Organism: Teladorsagia circumcincta; assembly: GCA_002352805.1. Lineage (NCBI taxonomy): Eukaryota > Metazoa > Nematoda > Chromadorea > Rhabditida > Trichostrongylidae > Teladorsagia > Teladorsagia circumcincta. The sequence continues at coordinate 85,858 of KZ345805.1, read as the reverse complement.
GGCTGGTTTTGAGGTTACTTTTTCTATCTTGCATCACTGTCCATCTCGGAATCGATTAACAGGGGAAAATAATTGGCTTAAAATGAATTCCGCTCATTGGAAGGAAGGTGTCTGAAGCACTTTATTGCTCACATTATAATAAGATGACGAGCATTGATTCTCTTCGCTTTCGCTTATATTATATTATATATTATTTATTATATTATTATATTCGCTTATATTAGTCTAGTGAGGTTTTTTACAGTGCGAACTAAGGAGGAACTGTAGTAAATGAACATCTGTCGAAATTTGGGGATCCCATGGTTAGAACTAGGCAACCAAATATACACAAATATTCTTACTTTGCTTACTTTTTCACACATTTTGATTTTTATTTAATATTTATTTGTTTACTTAATACACCGAAAAAGGTGTGCACACGATTGAGAACACAGTTGCGATCCATGATACAAAAAAAGTAAAATAAGAGAAAGAAGGAGAGGAAATGGGTTGAACCGAAAATAACCATTAGATAATCATGGAGTAGTTTAGAAAACGAATTGAGTAGGCAGCCGTTGAGGTCCTATACTGTAGCCGGCAATAAGGCCGCACACACCATCCAGAAGACCAAGAGGTCCCTGACGAGATCCTCGTCCCTCGTTCAGCCGGTTTCGAGTCGAATAACGTACCAGAGCTGGCAACTAACTTAACCCATGACTAACGAAATAGTCTGGGACCCCAGGCGAACAACGAGGGGGACCTCAAGTGAGGGGTTGATGTGAATGTGCAATGAGAAATGTAATTTTGCAACCTAATTATTCGACGGAAAACTCAGGCAGTGATTGCTTACCTTACGGTAGCTGTTCATCACGACGAGTGTTTGACGCATAGTGCAACTAATCGAATAGAACAGTGAGAGGATATTATAACAGAATGTTCGCGTATCTTCGCAGGTTAACCTCTCCGTGGGTGGGCGTGTCCATCAAGGGGAGTTCATGAAGATATTAATTCGTTCTTGGAGCAAGGTACTCAGGAATTCTAGTCAATAGAGAGGTGTGAGCTGAAGCGCTTCTTTATGAATGGCAAATCATCGATACATCTCTAGGAGAAAGCAATAGTGGATGACGAATCGGTCCCATTCTATTATGAGGAAGCGTGCTGAATCAAACCTCGAGTGCTTTATTTATCGTTCCCCATTCTGATGACCACTCAAAATGTAGATGAGTCCCTTCTATAAACGAGCTATTCTCAGTGGCTCTCGTGCTATCTAGCGCTGAAATATGGATCCATTCAGCTCTTACACCTCCCTAACCCATTCGCGACAATGTCAGCCACCGGTGGCTGACGCGAAGATGCTCACTTCGGGCAATCTCGGCCACCGGTGGGTGACATTGCGCAATAAACTCTGAGCGCTGGTCCGAACAAGCAGTCCTTGAAAATCCCGCGTGGTCGCAAATGGGTTAATGTGGGTTAACTTTTGATAGGGAACGGAAAAATCTATTATTAACCGAGTACTGAAGCTTCCTCCAAACGTATCGGGCCGAAGTGTGCTTCATCGAGGTTCCAACTTCTAGACTGAAACGCCATATCGTAGTCCTTCTTTTCGGGTGACGTCCGCTACAGTTAACCCTTTGGCGACAATGGCACCCACCGGTGGGTCCCTCTAAGACTACCGCGTTGGACAATGGCACCCAATGTTGGGTGCCACCTTGATAATCTCTTCTTTGCACATTTAAAATATTTTTTACATTCCAGTGATTATATGCAAGCTTCAGAATATCCATATATGGCTTGGTTTACAGAAATGCTCAGTAATAGTCAAATTATAAGAAATTTTAGAATGTGGCATTTAGCTCGCCGACAAATAAATTGAGGTTTTGCATCGCTGGACTGAAGATTAGTAACTAATCGCGACTTTTTTATCGCTTCATATTCTTCAGGCACTGGGAGGTGTTTGAACAGTTTCAAGATTTCCAATGTATACATAACTTTTAGAGTTTTCACCCTTCATGCCTTCGATATCCGAGTTCCCCTTTCGAAAGTTCGATTCTCTTATCAACATTATATAAAATGAAAGCTTGAGACTGGTATATATGTAGCTAAACTCAAAAATTCGACAGAAAAAGTGCCTTCGGAGACAATTTCGCTCAATATTTAGCGAGAGTTGGGCCCGCCAACAGGAGGCGTGGTCCCATGAACCCACTACCTGCAAAACCGCTTTGTCGTTGAGTGTTAATAAAAGCAGAAAGAAACTAATCTGCAATGGTCCCTTCGTCATTATTCACACTGACTTTGATTCCATTTAGCGAGAATTTCCCGAATTCGGAAAAAAAAGGATGTTGCGCTGTTTTGTGAGACTTCATTATTGTTATGTAGTTTAGGATGTACAAGGTGGGAAAAAACTTTATGAACCAAAACAATCCTGACACAATTTCTCTAGGCTGCTAGACCTAGGGTCTAGGATTGCCTTCAGGATTGTTTGAGCTCATGAAGGGATCGGTCTCAATTGCCTCTCGATTTTTCAGGCTCTGACGAAGGTGAAGAGGCCGAAACGTAAACATAATAAAAAGTACTAGAATTTCCGACAGGCTACAACAAAATCGCATCAATCAACTTCCATGCCGAGACCAATTGTAAGAGAAAGTCGTTCTTGAGCATGCTAAGAGCGTGCTGCTCGCGATTTTCATATTATCATTTTTTTATTTTTAATTTTGATCCTCTAGAGTATGCGATATACGATTAATCCTCTCTATACAGGGGGGGGGGGCAAAAAAAGAGTCACTTTGCCCATGACGCACATCATCAAACTTTTTGTTGCAAAGACTGCCTCTATAATTCGGAGTTTTGCGTCGATATATTCCTTAGATGTCCCCCCATCAGCATAAGCAGGCACACCTTCACTGCCTTCATCGTCTCCCAAATATGACGTCATCTGTCATGACCGTCGAGTTCAAGGAGGCCTACAATAATCGTTCCATTCAGAAGCTGCTATGTATTTTCTTCAATCGGATAAGCGGTGAATAGTTTAGCAGAGACACTAGCTGTGACTATACAAGATAGCTTCTGATTAGCGTCTCGAAGTCGTCGTAATGGTCTATGGTTTCTCGACAACCTCGTTGAGATTGTACCGTGCATCGTGTTTCCGTGGGAAAATCTTATGACGTCGTCGGTGTAGAGAAACCCTATGTAATTTTTCTGGTGGATTAGAAAGTGCTCTTCAGTATGCAGTTGAACTCTTTGGTTGGATTTTGGAAAGGAGCATTTTATTTTGCTTCGAACATGGGCGGAAGTGACTCTTTTTTTGCCCCCCCCCCCCTGTATATAAAGCAGTAGTTTGGTTTGTTTGTAGGTTTGTCGGTGTATTTGTCACCCTCACATTCGTTGGCTACGTAGGCTCAAGAAAATAGTTAAGACGTGTTCCCGGTTGGGTGGACAATCGCCCTTGGGGCATAAGCGGCACTGTGTATGACTTAAGTGGGTACGGTAAGGGCGGAGTCCGACCCAATGGGCGGAGCTTGCGCCAAAGCTTTTTGAGAACACTTCTCTTTTTGCACAGGGCTCGAATAAGGTTGAGAATCACAGTATGGATTGGTTGGTAGTAAAAGTGAAAAATTCATCGGGTCACAAGCCATCGATCGATATCGATCGGAAATATCGGTTTTCGCGCAGTGGGCTCGATTGAGGCTGGGAACCAAAGTATTGATTGGTTGCTGTAGTAAGAGCGGGAAATCCATCGGGTCACATGCCACCGATCAATGTCGATCGTAAATATCGGTTTTTGCGCTGAGGAATCGAATGAGGTTGGGAATTATTGTACTGGTTTTCACTTGCTAAACATGGTCCAAAAAAGAACGAAACGATAGCGGCGACTGGAGGAAGGTCGGATGAGTATTACGAATTTTGAAAAACCCATTTTGGCAAGTTTTTCTGAATGAAGAGCAAAGAGTAGCAGTAGTCGCCGGCTTCTGACCATGAATTCTGTGATTTTATTCGTGATACTGAAAAAAAAAGCCACAACTAACGTATAGCAGAGCAGAGAAGTGATTTCGAAGATCATAGATTGTTTTCCGGAAAATGGATTATATCTAAACAAACAAACAAAAATGCTACGTCATTATGGTTCAACCTAACACATGTCGGTATCCGAACCTCATCAAATCGTCTGCGTAGCCAATTCAAACAAATGGGCATTTTCGCGTGCATTCCTCATTCCTTGAAATGGCGTGTTTCACAAAAAATGATATGACATTGCGTTCGAGAAATATTGGTAGTACCATTAAAATAATAAGAAAGATAGGTTCGAACATTATCCCATCATGTCGGATTCGACGACCATAAGTGTGTAGTCCAGTTTACGGTGTTTTTGCATGCAGGCTATCTCTGCGATGTCCTTCTCACTAACAAAAAAAGGGTCCCTCAGGTTGCAAAGAGCTTTCAAACATTCAAACAAGAAACAAACAAACTTTTCTCAAACGACTTCCGACTCACTCTCCACGTATCAAAGTAGGAGTCCTGCAAGGCTATGGCCCAATATTTCGATCAAAGATGGTCTGATCTCTCTCCACGTTGCGGTTTAGGCAATTCCTAAGCCCAAGCAGATGAATGGGCTCAAATTCTATGTACACATGAGGGATGGGGTCACAGCTATCAATTCTTCAAGTGTCATTGTAACGAAGTGAGGAGCCACGTGTAGGTTTCTGGGAAGGTCTATCATAAAACTCGTCAATTTTTGCGCTTTTAATACATTCGTATATCATGACTCTCCATCGTCAACTGTTATGGCAATTTTACTGGGGAATCAAATTTTCCATAGCCTCCCTGTTACTTGGATTGATATCGCAACCAACGCCTGTTTTTCTTACTTTTAGAAGGTATCAATGCGGGATGAGGATGGAGGCAACGTTTCTCGATTCCTTTGAACACAGCCGCAGCTTACACACACAGCCTCTCGAAGGGGTTACTGTGTCCTCTCTTTCAAAGGACGAGAAGAGGGTCGTGCAGATTATACACCACAACTGACGGCGGCTTCCAAGTAACCTGGCTGACAATGGTTTATAGTGATAGCCGATTTTGGTAAACGATAGTTGTGATTAGGTCAAAGAGTGAGAGTCAGAGAGTGAGGTTTGAGAAAAGTTTGCTTGTTTCTTGCTTGAATGTTTGGAAAGCTCTTCACAACCTAAAAGACCTTTTTTGACCAGGGGGAATGTAGCCAGTCTAGGGGGTGGGGGGGGGGAAGGTGGCTGCCCTCACCCCTCCCCACCCCCTAGACTGGCTACATTCCCCCTGGCTCGGAGTTACAGTGGTTTCTGGGAAAACTGCGTGCATGAAAAGACATGGTGCCCCCCCTAAGTGGAATAGACCCTGCAACTGCAACATGCTAATCATTTCATCAGCAGAAAACTATGGTCTGCACCCGCTCTTCCCGTTTTTCGGATGAGAGGGTACATCCATGCTCACAGATTACACGGGCAGACATTTCAATGAGTCCTCTTGGTATACCAGCTATTGAACTTTGAAATGTCCTCCATTGACTACTGGTTGACGTCCGATTTTGACAGCATTCACTTTGGTAAGGTCCTGGTTCCAAGTTGCCATCCAAGATCTTCGAAGAAGCACAGAACAACTGGCACACTTATAGTTTAAACTTTATCAGTAATTGATAAGTTCCTATCCGAGAGATAGGGTGGGCGTGTCTGCAGATGTGACTGCGAACGAGACAAACTTGATAGTTGCCGCATTGATCAGCTACTGCCGTGTTGGTTCAGTTCTCTTATTATTCTGAACTTTAGCTGCATTCCGATGTTGTATGGCAAAATTCTGCTTTGCTTCCGTTGCAGGTACCGAATAAAGGCTGGCGGAAAGTTGGAATGGCCACACTGGGTAAGACACTCGATCAGTACTTTAGCCATTGAGCCATCCTCGAATACTTCCACCCGTGATATCAGCTCGCAACCTGCAATCATTCATACAAAATGGCTCATTGCCAATTTGGAGATCTGCACCAGGACCGGAGTTGATCATCTTCTTGTTTAGCGAAACGCAAGCAATTTCTCAGATAAGGAAGTTATTTTGAACAACAGTACTAGTAGCCGTTCCTGTTTACCATTGGGCATGAATGGACATGCTGGTCTGGGTGAACGAAGACGTACGCCCACCATTTATATTGAACATTGTTGGAGACATGGCAAATGTGGGAGTGTCATGTGTCTGATATTCATGTGAGAAATAAGCATGATTATTCACATGTTGTGCGGATATCCCAAATGAAGGGGTTTTAACTGTGAATGAAGGATTTTCCTGAAAAGGCATAGAAAAGCAAAATGTTAGCGGCGAAGTGGAAAGCTACCCACAAATTCGAAACTGATTTGTTGATTTGGAGAAGCTCGTTGAATCACATCAATTGATCAGTTCCTCTCCCAGCTAGACTTATTGGGCACCTATCTGCATAGATGCACAACTTTCGCCAATAAAAACTTGAAACTAGAAACGGCGTTAGAGTTTAGAATTTGCGACCATAGTCAATTTAAAGCAACAGTCTTAGAAGGGTTCTAAAAACCTAAGCTAATGGTGTGGTACGATGCTCCAGCCCTAGACAAGCACACACGAAGAGACGCTGACCGAAAAGCTTACATTGAAACATCGCTAGAACGGAGACGATCACTGTCGAAGGAGGCGAGACGTACCGTTATGTTCACGCCAGCCATTTGCCGGTCGTGGAGAGCACGTGATTGGCTGCGGAGGCATTTGCGGTCGTTTTGGGATCACAGGGACTGATTGATCTCGGTCCTCAAAAGCAATCAATGTGGTGCGTTGCGGCTGCACCAATAATGAAGTAGTGTGATTTTCTGAACGATTGGACCTCTGAACACGATTTTGCTGACTACTGATGTACTGCGGGCAAGTTCAGACAGCTCGTCCACCTCATCCTTCACTTCATTTCTGTGCTGAGGTGCGAGAGGCCGTGTTTTGAGACCTCGTCGGCCTTTTTCTTTCCCTTTTTCTTCATAATCAGTCAAGTGCCTACTTACAGATTCAATCTTCGACCACTTCAATCCTCGAATTTGATCTGAGACGTTGCTTTGAGTAACTACGCACATCCTCCGTTGCGGTGTCTGCCGTCGCGCTCCTCTATGCTCTCTCGTTGTCGTCTGTTGTTCTTTCGCCTCCGTGCTAACCTAAGCACCTCGGAAGGTTGTTTAAATCTTCTCCCCCTAGAAAATGGAGAGCCCTGTTAAAGACACAATGATTTCCTTTCTTTTTTTCTTCACTGCGAAATCGAACATCATATACGGTTTTACATTCAAACAACATTATATTTATACAGGGTGTCCCATAAATATTGCAGCCCGTTTCCTGATTTGCAACTTCTCTCAAAGTGGACGCGCCTTCAAGTGGTCACACAATTCCTAGTCAGTCATTGAGGTGTTGAAAGAAAATGACATTTATTTGGTAAGTTCTCCTGTCGCTGCAAGTATGACTCCCATTTGCTTCGACCACGAACTAGCGTTTTCCTCATGAAAACACTGAGTTTTTGGTCCTGGAGTGCCTTCTTCGAAACTTCTTAAAGAAAAGGCTTCTGCTCTTCTATTTAGATGCATTGTTCAGTGGAGATCCAGCAGGTTGGATTCGAGGAATATGAGAGCCATTCGTTTGAGGATCTGAAGCCGGATAGGTATCACGAAACTAGTTCTGAACAAATTTTACTTCCTATACGGAGGCTGCTTCCCGTTGAAAAGAGCGTCATTCGTTTCGGAAAGGCTAGATATTCGGTAGGAAATGGTGCACTGAAACATTCGTTAGCTAAGTGTTGGTATCGAGTTTTATTCGCTTTTCAACAGACAGCAGTGATGAGCACCGTTAGTCGAGACCCTTGCCCAGGGATTGATTGCTGCTATTGGAGAATATTCTTTCACTTTCATTAGGATATCATGCGGGCATCCACAAAGTTTGAAGATTGTAGCTTCGTTTCACAGTGGGAATCTTGTCATTGATAAAAACAATTCAAAGGTCATCGTCTTTTCCGGCCCATGTCGTCAGCTCTTCACCTTTTGCCCTGCTGTGCTCCTCTTTTCCGAAGGAGCCGTGTCGTCTACGCAGCTTCTAATGAATTACGAGAAGTTGTTTCCGGCCATCTCTGCACGACTGTATTTCGAAACATGGCGTTCTGGTCACCTTTCTCAAGCCAACTCCGGTATTGTGGTCCACCGTGTACTGAAAAGAACTGGCTTCTTCATGCCTTTCCTAAGATTCAAGAGCAAGTAGTTACTGGGCAGCGTAACAATACTTTTGTTGGTCTTCTCCTCAGTACACGGTAGGCCCGGCGTTCATCACAGTATGTCCGAT
>KZ345805.1:6911-21072 GCA_002352805.1 Teladorsagia circumcincta | reverse complement strand
CGAACATTAACCTAGACTTCGATTGGGTTACAAAAATTATTCCATGATATACTTATTTTTAAGGAATCACTAGTAGACATGGTTCCGGCTACAGATGCATTTCATCTTTTCGGCTCGAGCTCGAGCGGGTGATCCTTGGGGCAACAAATGTCGGCACTACGGTTGTTCAAATGCGAGTCTCTTAAGTGTTTTGTCATTACTGATTGCCTAGGAAGGAGCAGAACGTGAAAGAAAATAATGCTGTCATTTGTTATATATGAATTACGTAAGACAAGTATTTGCATCTTTGACTACGGATCCCTCACCATCACTCACAAACTACTCACACTCATAAACTACATATAAGGTCTTCATCAGGAATGAGTAACTTGAGGGTAAGGGTTCGATAAACTGGCAGTTGATGAATGGAAATTTGGTGACTGTAAAGAGAAACTGGACCTCTGAGAGACCGATCCCTGGAGCACTCGTAACGAAAGGAGCACTCATATGAGATTAGCCTAGCTAAGCCTTACTTGTGGTGACAGTCGCCTTTATGAAAAGTCCAGCTCCCAACTGGTTGGTGATAACGCACTCACGATGGATGCTGATGATGTTGTCATCATTGTTGACTTTCTATCTTGAAAGAGTGTTTCACTTCAAATGATCGAATCTCATAGTTTGTCTAGGTAATGCCTTATCAATCAAAGCGTGATGTTTGTTGGCAGGTGCCGGCTAACGACGTAAACTCGTTTAAACTACATCTGTCTTTGTCGCTTGCTTGTTCAAAAGCAGAATGAGAGTCCGTTCCGCGTGGGGCCTCTCCTTCCCTCAGTGTTCCTCTAACGCCATATATCGCTTACACCTTTGTTTTCCAAGTGCGATAACAATTTCATACCATCTGTCTTTGGAGTGAAACCTAATCAGGCTCAACTGTTCATATGTGAACCTAATAAAATGCTCAGGAATATGAATTTTAGAGGGCACATGAGAAACTGAAAAGGAAGGAAACTCCTCAACTTCATCAAGTCCCTTTGGAAACTTTCTTTTCTTGTGAGCCCAAATTAACCTGTTCCAATGGACAATACTCGCACCTAGTCCTCACCAATGAACCACATTAAAGGCAAGCTCCGGGATTAGCCTCACTAGTAGGAAGGATACATCCAGAGAAATCATAGGTTCTATACTACCGCGCCACGCCCGTCCCACAAATGCGCTAATCGTTGAGCAGCTGCAACCATCAAACCCTTTTGCAACTCCCCCCACGCACCGCGATTGATGGAGATCAGCGTGCTCTCTCGCGTGTTTGTGGATTTGTCTATTCGTTGTACCACATCTCGCCTTACCCTTGTTTTTTTCGAAGTTTAGGCCCTTGGTTCAACATTTCATTGGTTTCTCTGCTTCTTCTCCACTTTTGCTTCACTCTCAACTATCACTGCGAAGCCTCGTACACTCCAGTTTTAGTCCTACGCTTGCCTTCAAACGCAGCGATTGCGATAAAGAGGGAGCCTATTGGGGAACCATATGCACCACACGAAGCGATTACTTGGCTGCCGAGGAAGCGAATTGTGGCACCTCCACGACGAGAGGTGCGCTGGTTGCTGAGCAAGACTTCGAAATCACTCCGCCCATGAGAGCGATCAGCCCACCAGTTTAGTTGGTGATTTGGACGAGCGACATTGCCAGCAGCCGCACAACTGGAGCAACTTGTTTGGAGCGTGATTTGGCATTGGGCCTTCAAACAAGATGAAGTTGTTCATATGTCCGCTTTCTGAGCTGTTACCGGTTCATGATCGAAGAAAACCAATGGCCAAAAGAGCAGGTTCCGTTTTGCGTTTCCTTGACGGATTCCTCTGCTTTTTTATGCCACTTACGTATCATTGAGCACTCCACGTCCCTTCAAAGTCTTTAGAACTATCGTAATCATTTCCTTCAAGTCATAGGATTTTTGGACATTGTTATGTTGGTGGAACGAGGATTGGAAATTGTCGTATATCCATAACGCTAGCCTGTCAAAAACTGGATACATCACAGTTCTTGACATGTCTTGCTTTGTTGGGTGGAGAGCTTTAGTATATAGGACATGCTCTAACGTGGCCTCTCTTGTTCACAGCAGTTGCGTCAGTCAGATGTTCCCACGTTGGACAACACACCCTAGCGCTGACAAGGAATGCTCAATTGATCAGTCCGGCCATTTGTAATGAGGTGTGGTCCGCTGCACTCGCCTTGCGACGCTGAGCTCAAATCCGCTTTCGGTATCTGCGGAACGATTCTCCGAAAGAAGTAACGAGGGTTTTTTCTCACTGTGGCTTACTCACAGTGGTGCTCTATACATCCTCCCATCCCTTTCCAAGAGGGACGTAAACCTACGAAATACCAAATATAAACACTTTTAGAGGATATTTTGTTGGTTCACGTCTCCATTCCACACTTGCGAAAGGATAAGAGGATGTATAGGGCACCACTGTGAGAAGAAATCCTTGTAACTTGGTTCAGAGAATCGTTCCGCAGATACCGAAGGCGGATTTGAGCTCAGCGTAGCAAGACGAGTACAGCAGACCACACCTCATTACAAATGGCCGGACTGACCAAATGAGCATTCCTCGTGAGACTGCCCAAGCAGAATGCTACTCTTGATACTATTTAGACAAGAAGAACTTATAGAAACTCACCCGATAGTTTCTTGACTTGTTTTTGTTTGATAACTGATGTTTTACGCCGCAGTTCGCGTTACGAAAGTTATCACAAGAATATGAGTTATGGGCAGAAATTTCTAACCAGCCGGGATTCGTACCCGGATCTCCTGCTTTCCGGACAATTGTGCTGCCAGTTACACTACATGTCTGAGAGAACAGGAGCAAAGGAAATGTGAACGTGCATACTAGAAATGTGACTGGTAGTACAAAGCAAAAGATTCGGGTACGAATCCTGGCTGGGGCGAACGTTTTGCCCATAACTCAGCGTCTTTGCGATCACCCGGTAGTCTCTTGGCGTTTTCGCGTTCGAAGCTGTGGGAGAGCATAACCCTACTGCATTTTACATTTCCCTGTTGCTGTTTTCTCACGCGATATTTTCGGCTCCATAGAATGAAGGCAATTGTAACGCAGACTGAACAACAAAATATTTCCTTCCCGTCTTCTCCCGTTGATCGTTAAGATCCGACGGAACATCGCCAGCCTCTGCTTCAATGCCAGCACCCGAATCTGCTGCCAATCAGGGGAACCCCAAGAGAGTTCGCACGAATGTTGTTAAACTGCATTCGCGTCTAATACGAAATGCATCATTCGACTTGCAAGTCCAACGAAAGCCTCCATTTTCAGTCCCGTCGTTCATTTTGAGTAACTGTCCCGTCTCTGTTGTGTTCAGTGCAAAATACCCTGTCAATTAACTTTTGACACCTATTTCACATTGCTTAAAAAATGAGAATGCTAATCAAGTAACACTTGCACTCGCTTAGTGAAAATGATTGGGAAGGGAACGATTGTCTTGGAGGGTCTTCCCAAGATAACTTTAATGTGAGTGCGGCTTGTGCAACCCATAGCTGATACAATGTTAACGCGGGATGTCTTGCCTCAGACGAAGATATTTGGATACCGTGAAATTCATTATGAAGCACGGGCTGGCTGCCAGTTACAGCGTTTAGCGTCGATTCAACCTCTCGGAATTGCCGTAATAACGGCATGAAATTGGTGTCTCAGCGGGTGGCATTTGTCAGAGTGGCAGGTCTCTACGAATCCGACGAAGGAAAAAGCCAGGTTAGAGAGTGATTGGTTTCGGGCGCCTAATCTCACAACCCCCGAAAACAGCTCATATAATGTCCAAACGTTCGAGGGGAGTACGTTTAATCCAATATTGTGATGAATTTCGGATGCATTTCTGAATAAATTCTCCGAAAAATGGGAAACTGAGCTCCAGTTCACAACTCATTGGAAGGTCTCAATGTCCACTGCTTTTGGGTGGAATGCTATCCCAGTCTCTCATCTCTTCTGTGTTTTTTACTGTCTTTCTCTGTTCGCAAATTGCCAGCAGCTATTGTCCAATTTCCTTCCTATCTAAATAAGTCGATTCAGGAAACCTGCATTTCCATAATGCCCTTCCTGCAGGCACCCTGGAACACGTCGCTTTTTCATTGCCGCTTTCCCTGAGACTATGGCTTCTCTCCTTCAGTCTTTCTAAAGTTTACATGTTTGGGAACAAACTATAGCTTTCGAACATATTAGAAAAAATCTCATGGATTTAAAGGTCCTGTTAACACTCCGATATGATCTCTTAATATTGTACTGTCGCGGAGCCTCATCAATACCTGAATTTGTATAACACAGAGAGCACCAAAGTTTTTATTTAGTTTTTATTTTTTTTATCTTTGATGCGTCTCTGTGTTATACTTCGATATGACTTGTGGCTGAATGGTCCTGACAAAGTAGGTCTTTCAGGACATGATGCGATTTTCCAAAATGGTTCCCTACACTTGGTAGAGACTCATGCGAGGAACACAGAACCATGGTCCGCTTTTCCTAAATGCTTCTAGGAAAGTCAGGATAATGGAGAAGAGATGGCCAAAGTTCAATCCTCCGTGATGACTAATTTTTGCATTTTGTCCAAATGTGTCCAAACGGCACCAGCATCGATTAACATGCCATCCTCGTAATTTGGAGGCAATTTTGAGGCTCCAACATAGGTCGCAAAAAGTTGTAACCACGGGAAACTGAGCTTTGGACTTTTCTTCACCACTGTTTTGAGTTCCCAGAAGCGTTCAGGAAAAATGAACCATAGTTTTAAGGTTCCATAGAGTCTATAATTACTTGTTTGGATAACATAGTAGCACATCCAACACTTTGTAATAGCCCAATGACTGTCCTCGTTTTTAGTACGAATTTACAGGCATGAGAGGAGGATTCCACGATAAGATCAAAGGTCCAAGAAGAGGAAATATACCAAGTGAAAAGGGAGGTGGGCTACCTAAAGTCGCAGGACGATGTGCAGTTTGCTGTATCTTTCCAGCTGCCTAGCAGAGACGCTTGCACCGCTGCCCTCCACTAACTATGTAGCTAGCCCCTCGCCGTCTGGGAGCGAAAGAGCGTTAGCGTTGAAGAGGGCGGCATCGACGAGAGTTGCATCATTGCAGAATCAATGAAGAAGGGATCACATCCTTGCCCACTGACCACCTCTACTTTGATTTTGATGACCTTTTTATCGCAAACTCCGCCTTCAATGTCCCTTCGTAGAACCTCAGCATTGGCGTTTATCCTGATGTGTTTTTGTGCTGTAGTTTTCAATCTAGAAGGTGGATTTCTCCGTCGCCCTTTCAACTATTCAGGTTTTCACTGAATGTTCACCAGCGCATTCCCATGATTCTACAGAGCATCATCGTGTACGTGACGCCAGTCCTTGTTGTTGCTACTGATTGGAAGGCGTTCTTCGGAATTGTGGGAATATTTTCCGAAGCAACAAGATCAGCAAAGCCCTGAGACAAACAAAGAAAACGGAGTATCACCTGCAAGTATTTCGTGTTACCCGAGGGAGTTACCACGGCAACGCGATTTCCGAGAAATTTCAAAGGTCATTTGTCTTTTCTGCATGAAATATGCTTTTCTTCACATAATTTATATTTATTTATAATATTATATATTTCCACTACTGCTAAACTGCACTAGAGCAGCTTCCTTTTTCCACAAAACTTCACCAAAAATGTATTTGTTCACTGTAGGGTGTATGGCTCCTTCCCTCTGTAGATTATGACCCGGTTCGCATGAATCCAGTGAAGTATGTGCGTTATCCTGCTTCCCTCTTCTTGTCTTGGAAAGGATACTGTTGCCTCGGCTTTATTTTGGGTAACCTCCGTAATGGTGTCAGTCCACCACAGTATTATCAGCACCAGCTATTCTCTTGCAATGGTTCATTTCGCTTCAAAAATGAAAGAGGGTCTCACCCACCCTCTCCTCCATCTCTCACACAGACTCTCGTTCCAGACTTCATGTGTAGGTGTGTCTGCAGACACCGCGTTAATAATAGCTGGCTCAGCTTTTGCGTACGCTTAAGAAGAAGCTCGATACAAGTATAAATAGGTAACCTTTCCGAACAAATGTCGGGCAGCTCTAACGGCTACCTTCCCCTCTCTTTGACTGATTCATTTCCGTTGTAGGAATGTCGATTAATGAACAATCGGCAAAGTTGGAAACCAATTTTGCAGATTGTTCATTGCCGATTGCCGCACCAATTTTTTTTAGCGTTAATATCGATGTAGTTCACGATCGGTTCCCTGGCTATCCCTCTGCCAAGAGTTGAACTCATTTTTGGGGCCAAAATTTCCTGTAGTATCGCCCTGATAACCGCAATGATTGGAGGATGTTTCGAATTCTCAGCTATTTCTTGAATGCTCGCACTTTTTCGCGCAATTTCGTTTTCCGCGAAAGAAGAGGAGGTGAAAGTCATTTTTTTCCTTGGAAGAAGCACAGAAATTTCTCATTTTTCGGGATGCATTCGATTTACTGAGAGCCACACTGCCGCCCTCCCTACCGCTAGAGGCGTGACGTTACTCTGCACATGCAAGAAGGCTGATTTCATAAGCTTTTCTCAAAACCCGCGTTGCTCACAGAACGAGGAATTCACTACTCAAATAGTATAGAACCGCACCTCACTAGCTAACCACTGTAGAAAGTAATGCGCTGCATGCATGTATTCCAATAATAAGTGCTAGTTGCAGGCAATGTCCGGGATTAGCCTCTCTAGAGTTGCCGCTCGTGTGTAGAGTTTGTGATCCACCACTTCAGACCGATGTCAGACTTTGCGAATCGAGCGATTCGCTAGCGTCTGCGGTATCTAGGCGTATAGCGAATCGAGCCATGCTCTGTACGCGATGCGACCGCAGAGGCTAGCAAATTGCTCCGCGAATCGTTCGATTCGTAACAGTCTGACATCGGCTTCAGAGTCACGCTATCTTCGCACATTGAGACGCGTCACTAACGATAAAAAGCTAGGCGCTATGGTCCTCAACCGAGTCCCTTCGAGAAGAATCAGGACCCGCCCTCCGTTTGCAGTCTTATCTGCAGCGCAATGTTGATTTGCTATGCTCTCTCTACTCGGACTTTTTTACCCTCTCCGCGATTCACATTGCTCCTTATCTCTCTGCCTATCTCATGTACTTCTCCACAGCGAAGAACAATGAGGATCGTATTTCTGTATTTTGACGATTTTCTTTCCTTTTTTCTCCACTTGCAGTCCACTTCACGCCCATTCCCCTTATATTTGAGCGGAATTACCGCATCAATTTAACCCTATCCATATCTTTGATGTGTTGAGTACGAGCGAGTGCGACGTCATGCATCAAAGTAATCAGTTGTTTACCTGAAAACACTTACTCAGACTTCTTTCGAATCTTGTTGCCATTACAATTAAGCCGTACCATTTTCTGTCATTTGCTATCTCTTTTTGTGTTATTGCATTAAAAAACAGCTACCCACACGTTTCTTTTCTGTAATTTGTTACTGTTGCCTCAGCGAGGTGCCATCCGCTACTGAAAATCGGAAGTAACATTCAATGTTTATTTGCAACAAACAGAGTAACAAGAATAATGTCTGATGAAATCGCTTTTCAAATTCCAATGTCTGAGGCTGAGTAAACAGTATTTTCATGATTCTTTTTTTCCTCTTGTTCGAATTCAGTAAGGTTGCTTTTGCGAACCGAATTACAACTTGCGATTTCCCAAGTAGATCGCAATGAATTGGGCACTGTTATGAACACCTCTCTGATCCTTCTTTTCCTCCTTCTTTCTTTTCTTTGAATTGTGCGGCGAATTCGGAGCACCAACTTCGTGCTCCGTGTCTAAGCCCCTATAAAAAATGAGCGGGCAAATCGGATCAGGGTCAACCGTCACGTTGGACCGATTTCGAAAAATTTACGACCCCCCTCCTTCAAGCGAGTCTAGGTACGGCCCCCCCGACCTCCCAAACACTTATCATGCAATTACACTTGATATTTGTGTATCGATGCATACAACTATACATATCGAGCGCTACACCAGATTGAGCGCGGTAACATCAAATTCGCATTGGCGCGCACTATCTTCCCCTCTCCCCAGCGCCGGATAGATCGAGGCGGACTACTAATTTTCAATTAAGTGTGTTTCTGTTAAACATCAATATTTTCAGAACCCTTGCGAGATTTGTAATCTACGAAGCAGCTAGTTTCAGAAAACTACTACATTTGTATATTGTCTTCGAACCTATGTCAGTTACGGGATAGAGAAACAAAAATTCACAGAAACGGGCACTTCTTAGCTTGAAATGTTGTAGTTTTCTTGAAACATGAAAGTGAGAAAAGCGGTACGAAAATTCTGAAAGTACGAAAGTAAAGTACAGATTGTTTTCTTTCTAAAAAGTACTTCACCTTTTGCAAATTCTCTTTTCTTCAAAAAATCGCCCCGTTGGACCGTTTTTTTTCCAGGACCGGGTTTTTTGGATTTCAAAGACTATACCTTCCTTCAAAATGGGCCTTTTGCAATTCTTGTCCCCCTGGGTTAAACTAGAAGGTTTGAGCTTTCTTACTAATACTTTAGCCTTTTCCAAAATTGATGGAGTCAAAAAATCGCCCCGTTGGACCGTTTTGGGGAAATCGTGGACCGATTTTTCGCGGAGCGCTGGTTTTTCGGCTTTGAATTGTTATAACTTTTTTCAGATTTAACTTTTTGCAAATCTTGTCCTTCTGGAAGAAACTAGAAGATTAGCGCTTTCGAATGAATACTTTGACTCTTCTCCAAAATGACCCGTTCGAAAAATAGCCCCGTTGGACCTTTTTCTTCCATGCATTTTCGGAGCTACTCTCCTGAAAACACGAGTTTTCAACACTTGAACACTCACAGCTCTCTTCAAACTCAATCTTATGTGGAGTAATGATAGCAGGACATAGCACAAGCTTTGTGCTTCATAATAAATACTAAACACTTTTAGAAGTCGCCGACAGGCAAATATTTTTTCCCAAACTTTTCTTGTGACCCTTTGGCAGCCGATCTACCCAGGTGGTCACTCTTTTATTAAGTTAGGTCTACTTTGAAAGCATTGGTTTCCATCTAGAGCATATTTGTGCATGTTACAGTTAAATATGGACTTCTCTGCAGTGGACGCTTTGGCTCTGAGGTGCGCCATGCACTCGTTTGTGGTTAATAGCTGGAGAAGAACTTGGAAGTTATGCCTCCCACCTACCTATCGCAACGTTGTCCTTTATGAATACCCCCCCCCTTCAGTTGGACAAATACGACCCCCCTCGTTGGACTTTGTCCAACGGACGGTTGACCCTGCTTGCATGTCACACGATTTCGTATATCGCATAAGTTAGCCGCGACTTTCTCTCCGGACATTGGCGTTTGTTAACCCCCAGACTACAACTTTTTTGCAACGAAGTTATCGATGTTTTTGCGTTGCAAGAACACTGCTGGCAACAACTGATCACACATAGAAATTTGGCTGACGTGCGCTGGATTTCGGCTGAAATTGATCCAGGGACCATTCACGCGGTAGTGGTCCCTTCTGCCCCACCACCATCTCCAGTCTGAAGAATATCTTTGAAAACAAGATTTGGCAATTTAATTACCATTAACAAGTACACAGGTAGTTAGTTTGCCAAGAATATGCATAACTTAAAAACTGCTTCTTTTAAAGCCGCGCGCCCCGATCACTGACCTGTGGTAAGAATTGCTTCGTAAAATTACGCAGGGGAACTCGCTTCGTCTTGTAACGATTTGTTCCAAGAATTATAGAGCTTCTATTTGTGCACAATTCCGCCATACTGTGAGCGCTTCAGTCTCAGTGAGCCCAAAACCTCTGTTAGTACTCTTTCCTCTCTCTTCGTTCTCTCTTCTTGTAACCTCGGCATGTTAGTTGTAAGCTTGTAAAATTTCTTGTGCCTAACGAGGTTGTTTGGTGGAACATTTATGTGGACGACGATTTAGTCGAGACGTTAGGCCAGCGAAATAAATGTTTCACCAAACAATCTGTTAGCATTTTGACTACGGAAATGATACACATCAAAGGGATAACGAGCTCATAGTGTCTAGCGTAGAAACTCAACGTCGCCCCTTTTTTGGCCCTTTACCCATTTACAGCAGTTGTAGTAATTGAAAATCCCGAAACATACCACAATACCGAGGACAAAGAATCTCAATCCCTAGACGGAAGCGTTGCCGAGAATCTCCTGTTTTCAAGTGCACACGCGTGTGACAGCTTTTTTGCCTTTCACTGGGAAGGCGGATGACACCTTCCAAGAATGAGGCACAGCCCACTTTGTTCAAAAATGCACAAACTTTTTCTTTCTTTTCACCTAGTTCTGGAGTGATATTAATCTGTTAACTTTCCACATGAAGGCATGAAGAAAAAAGCGCCCAGTGTGGATCAATCTCATGGATCAGATTTTTGATGCGCATAGCGCATTCTACTTCCATTCCGAGCCGTCTTTCATCTGATCACTACACATTTGGCCCCACAATACCTGAGCGGGAGAGGGAGGGGGGAGAATGACTGAAAATCATAATACCTCGCACTCGAATTTTTCATTTTTGCACGTAAACCTTTGAAGCGAAAAATAAAAACACAAAACTAATCACCGATGGTTACTTTGACATCATTTACGGTTTCGCAGGAAATCACTGGATTTGAAATGAAAAGGTATTGAGGCATTGCTTGAAGCTCCAATTATTCTCAATTTGCACGAAGTAAATCGGCTTACCACGTTGACGACAGGCTGCCTTAATTTAGCGAAGATTTTCTGGATTCACCGGAATTTTAATTCAATTTTTCCCTAGTTTCGCTTTCGCTGTCGTAAACGTTTATAAGTAAGATTGTAGAAGAAGTTAAAACACTGTGAGTTTCAAGATATTTGTACACAATGGAAAAATTAGGTATAGACACGTTTTACTTCATTCGCAGCGAAACTGGATGTTTTTTGCTTTTCCATGGTCATTATACATTCTTCCAAACAGAATCCTCTTGCTGCTTATATAGATAACGTCGACGCTCCTATCCTTGCCAAAATAATTTTATGTCTTTCAAGTTGTGGGCCACTTCAAACAAAAAGTAAGCAGAAGTAAAGTGAGGACGGCGCGCTCGCAAAGTCGCTCCTGTCCCACGCGGTGCGAATTGCCAAAACATGCGATGTCGTCAACGTCTTAAAACTTAGCGGAAAAAGGTAGGGCTGATTTGTCTAAGAGTAAATAAGAACGGCGGATTCTGAAGAGCTCCCTTTTTGACGACTTTTTTATGTGAACCAAAGAGTAGGAGTCTTTAAATGCCGAATTCTGCCGAAGAAAGGAGAAAATTCATTCAGCAAGACATCTGGATGAAAAGTCTACAACTTATTTCGGGTCATTTTTGGGAAAAGAAAAGAAATGTACGGATGACCGTTTCGGCGAACACTTTTGACCGCTACTGTATGTTCTGGTATTGATCTCACTTGCCAGCCTATGGAGCAATAAAGTTCACCAAAATTCCGTTACTCAATTTGCTTCGTAACCTTTTCCCTGTGTATTACTGGGAAATTATCGACCCTTATCAGATCTTATCACTTTCTGTCAACACCTCTGCCCATGTAATGTCACCTTCAATCCTTAAAGGTTTGAATACTTTTGGCTTTATGAATTCTATTTCAAAGAGTCCGACACACACAAAAGTAATGCGATTTATGTCTAGTTTTGGTATCCATATCTGTAATTATCATTCTTGACTGTAGCGCTTTACCCAGTTTTCCGTTCGAAGTTCCGTTGTGCTTGTTGCGTTGGAATCCTTTTCTGTCAGTGTTGATTTCTTGCACACATGCACCCCCTTACGCATCTACGCCTGCATACTGTTGCCTTGTTACTGCGCCTCGCTAGTCCCTATGCTCTCTCGCATCCCCAAGTCTGTCTCTCTGTTTAGAGCCCAATGACCCTCGGACTATATGTCTCACAAGTTTTTGTAGTCTACTCCACAGCCCAAAAAGTGAGTTCGGCTTGCAGTGTTTTTCGGACTTTTCTTCCCTTTTTACTTCTCCTCTTACATCTCCATATCTGAACTCCGTTAGCCCGCATGTGCTATTGTGAAACGTGCATCTAGGTAAAAGCTCTGTAATATCGTCTGAAATCGGTACAAATATGCTTTTCATGCATTTATGGCTGTTGTTTTCATTTCTTTTCCATTTACAGAGAAAAAAGAAAGGAATCTTCCGTTGTTATAACACGATGGTGCGACGTCATAACAAATTGGTCTCCCAGTGAAGTGCCAAGAAAATTCTCTGATTGGCCTAATTCAAGGAGGCATCCATTGATTTCGCCTTCGAGCGCACTTTTTCAACGCCATTTTTCACGTTCTTCAATGAAATTCAATTTGACAGCGCATGCAATTTTGATCACCACTTCCCTTTCCTACCGTCATTTTACCCTTTTCCTCCACTTTCACTTCCACGATATTCCCGGCGATATCATTAAGATCTCCCACTTGTGTTCACGTTCTTCTCACACGGCGCGGGTCTCAATACAAGTGTCGGATTACATTCATTCGATATGTCCCACGCCTCCTTCCCTTACAAAAAGATTCGAATTTCTGCGAACTTTGTGAGACTACCAAAAATAATTGTTGAAGCTATCGGGTTTTCGTGGGAAACTCTCTACCGGTGGATAGAATATGAGCTGTTTCTGCATCCCATGCTTTCCTTTTCGTACTTCATTGAATACTGATTTTCAAAGCTACTACTACTTTTCTCATAAATCTGACCACTCATGTATGTATTAGGTTGGAAAGAAAATCCTGCAACACTCTTTCGCGTATTTTCTGGAAAAATTCGTAGGTGACATTCATGACCAGCAGGTGGTAGAACATTCACTAAGATTCCATCCACTTGGTGAATATAGGCGTTGCTATCAGTATTTATACAAGTAGGTAAAAAGAACTTCGACCACTCGTCAATCTGCACTCTGAGTCATTGTCTTGTACAAATATCGTCATAACTGTTCATGTCAATAACCAGTACTATCTGCAATAGCTTCCACAGGAATGTCTTTCACCGCTACCGCCAGTTTCACCTGTACCAGCGCTTTTGATATCTTGATATCTCTATAAGAAACCAGCAGCGCCTCGCATTCTCCACTACAAGTAGGGGTGTTACGGAAGCTCGACTAAAAAATCTTCATTTGGACTAATGTGAAGATGAAGGTCTGTGGTGCAAAACTCCAGAAGTTGGCCGAGGCGTACCACGACAATGTTTGACAATGTCCTCAATGATTACCTTCTATTCCAGACCTATCACTTTTATTACGAAGTAATTTGATGATTTACTTCAGTCCGATAGGAAGGTCGCCAGCTTTTTTGACCCCCGCTCCGTCACGTTTTGTAAAAGCAGCTCCGGGTAAATTTCTAAACGTTGGGGACAAGCCATGGGCACTCATGGTAGATGCACAATTGGTTAGGATTCGCTAACAAAAAGATAAAATTAAAACCAAAAATGGAAAAAGCGGTGCAGGACTTTCTTTCCAACCTACTAGGATTCAGAAGCGTCAACTGTGATGGGGAATATATTGCTGAAAATGAAAGAATGGGTTGCCAAGTATCGAAGGAATCATTGCTAAACTGTGGTCCACCTGCTTTTCAATGTACCATTCATTACAGTATTTCAAACACATGTGTTGGGTAGATGCGAAGTTTTCAAAATTTAAATAAGCAACAAAAACAACAACAAAAATGAAAGGATAGCATCCGCCAGTGATCATTCCCTTTTTGGGATGCGGCAGGCATTCCACTTCCTTTTGTACATTCGTAGTGACAAGCTGAATGCATGTCAGTGACTTGCTGGGGCCAGCCGACGTACAAGTCAGTGTTTTTATCCTCCAACAATGAAGTAGCCTAATATCGATGATAACAGGAGACAAGCTAAAGGTTATTACTGACGTATTTTCCAGTGGTGATTGGGCGGGAATGAGTAACAGCCGTTGACACAGCGTAGTACCTCCGCTCACACACTGATCTCAAATTTTGAATTCCAGACCGATCTTATCAGATTCCAGACCTTCCAAATCTTCCACCTTCTTTAAACCAGCCAATATAGCAGAATCGTCTGGGAGGATAAAGCCAGAGCTGCACATTTTGATTACTAGGTAAATCATTTGAAGCGCGATATCGCCTTTCACTGATACAATGGGACTGAGTGGTAGTCAAATGCGTGGCGCATC
>KZ345804.1:76286-88239 GCA_002352805.1 Teladorsagia circumcincta | reverse complement strand
CTTCTTTATCAAAATTTCATAAATAATTTATCGTCATGTTCCGTTAATGCCTTGCGATGTGCGTAGAGACGTTTTAGCCAGTTTGTGTAAGAATCCCCGTATTATTGGTATTGCTATTACGGTGTTTTATTAAAGCAGGCTGACAGTGTTTGTTGTTTTGTGTGCCAGGTCTGGTTTGGTTTGGTGTCGTTCGTATCGCGCTGCGGGAAGTGGCCCAAAGCCTTTGCTATTTACGTGATGTGCAGTGCAATAATGACGAGCCGCTGCTAAATTGCGTGCCTTGTGCTCGGCCCCGACCGATTCGAGATTAAAGATGCTCTTCAGATGAACCGTATCCCGCTGTTCGCGACAGGTGTCCTACACGCCTATTACGTAACAACACTGCTGGCACCAAGTGTCAGACAAGATGTGGCCAATGAGATTTTGTCGTCTGCGGATTTATTAAGCTAAATCATTCTTCCTTCAAAAATTCGGGGTTAGTCTGATGATGGCATTATTGCCGAAAGCTCACCAATGAATTGTGGAAGTTAAAGAGCTTTGAAAACATTCATTCATGAATACGAATTTATTCTGTTAAATTAATTGCACTAGATCTACGATTTCTTGGCAGATTACGCAGCTATGCTTCTTCTCTATTGCAATTTACAGTGGGGCTTGGATGTATGAGCTTCCACAATGGCTTAACCATACTCGCTGCGATAGCTGTGTCTTCCCATCTTGTAGCAAGCCTATTTATAGTTCGTCTGACAAACCGTGTGCGGACAGCAGAATTAGTTCGGAAACTCTTAACCTTCTCTTGGTTTGTTTACGGTCACCATAATAAGACTCTTAGCAAAGAATTGGTAGAACACTCCGAAGAGGGAGCTGAGAATTGGTGTCAGACCTTGCTTAAAGGCACGCTCCGGGATTAGGCACGCCCACCTGCTCCATCCCCTAGAGTAGTAGACAGGTGCAATAGGGTTGATGTCCCGCCCCTTTTGTGGCTTATAAATGCGAGACACAGGCAGTAGAAGCTCGAACGACCCGCAAACCACACCTACACCTACCTACCGCTCGCAAGCCCCGCCTTCCGCTGCCGGCTGCCACGCTGGCGCCGCAAGAATAGCGCACCACGGTTGCGGCAGCGTTATCATTGCGGGGATTGTACGACATCTAACCCTTTTGATGATGTGAGGAAAGTGGTAAGAACCCGCCCCCTTTCCACACCCGTTTTATCGCGGAGCTTGCCTTTAAAAACTTTCCTGCTCAGACAAACTGGAATTGGAAGACTTGGTTGGCCTCAGGCAATAAACTCGCCACGATGCACGCGATGCAGTTTCTTTGATCTCTGCGCGCTTGTTACTTAATAATAATTCTGTTCAACTTGTCAGTGAGCTATTAACATTCGAGTTGTAAGTGCATAAAGGAAAATGGAAAGTGGTCAGCGCCACCATCTCGGAATACGCCACATGTTCGATTTTCACACAGAATCAAACTAGCTCTCAAAGAGAAATTGCCATGTATGTTATGTTTATTACGCTGCCAAGGCTACACTGTGAAAGAAAGTAAACAATCATGTAGAAACAACATAATTAGCCCAAATGAAACGATCAGTATAACCAAACTACGTATAATTATACAGAAACCTGCAATGTTAACACAACATGCTTACTTAAAGCAACAGTCTCAGAACGAATTCGAGGCGTTAAGCGGTGGGTAGCAATATTGTGGGTAAAGAGTTGGCTGATAATAAGGGAAAAGACAAAGAAATCGCCGGCGAAGCCTTTAAACAGGTTTCACCGCGTGGACGAGTTGTCTGAACTACTTGCTTCGCCGGATTTCAACCGCATTCGCCCTGATACAATTAGAGACATATGCATCATATAAGAATAGAAATACAACAATGAAATGAAGTAAGCAAGTAAAACCCATGAAAAAGACGCGACAATGATTGGCAAATGGGCGTTCCCTCAGATCTTTGCGAACGCCCGTGTCAACGGCGCCTTCCTGGCTTCTTTGCGGCTTCCTAAGGTGAGTTTTCTGGTTAGTGGCACTTCCTATGGTCTTGATTAGGGCTAGCGCATCATTTCCACCCAACAGCGTAGAATTTTCAGAGCCCTGCTGAGACTGTTGCTTTAAGAACAAATATAAAGCATGAGGGCAGAAGTAGTGTAGTGGCAAGTGGCGCTACTTTCCACGTGCGCGGTCCACGGATCGAATCCTGGGTCATGCGTCGTCCAGGCCAACCAATTCTTCGATCCCTTCGGAGTCGGTTAATTAGCACCGGATTTGCCTGGGAGGATAAAAACTCTGAATTTCACACAGTTGGCCCCCGCAAGTCATTGTTTAAGCCAAATCGCATTCAAAGCCAATACGAATGTACAGATTGAAGTAGAATGCGTGGCGCATCCCCCAAAAAGCGGTTGATTGCCTTATCCTTCATAAAGCTTAAGCGCCGCAAAAATGATACATGATGAAAAAGCGGCTAAAAAACTGCAGAGCTGTCGAAGGTGGCATTACCCTGGCTTGAGGATATCAGCAGATGACTTTGATGCGTTTCTAATTCAGTGGATAAATGGAAGTCGTGCTAAACTGGCTTGACCTGCGTAGGTGGACATCCTATGAGTGGCGCGACGTCTTTTGACTGCTGCCGCCCTCTAGCCCCGCTCTTCTAAGAAGTCTGATAGTTCTGCTATCGACTACAGATCCAAATAAGACTTGGAAATGTCGAACTGTGAAATTGTAAGAGGAACGGATGACGACTAATCTCCTGCCAGTCACTTTAGGTTTTGCCTCTTCTAGATACCTAATCTCTTTACCGTTAGAAGAATTGAGTCACATGCTCATTCCTGTTTTGAAACGGCACCGCAATGACCACTGGAGAGCCTTTGAAATGATGTCTGCGTATCGTATAACGGGGCTCACTATGCTGCGTGTTAATAACCCAGTGACCGTAAAACAGCGGCATTAGGGGCAGCATATGTCGTGCGAGCCATAGAGAGAACGACATCATACACAGTACACCGAACGAGCTCGGACGCCAGACAGCGCTTCTAATTGAAATGGTGTTCAATTTGGGAGGAGAACCTGATAGGGTGTAACCTCAGGTAGTCCTTTAGTGGACTGATCCTTCTTCGTTGCCATCTGGTTTGTGATAAGCTGTGGCGTGTATGTGGAAGCTGATATGCATACTCTGTTCCAGAAAACTAGAAGCGCGTAGAGTGCAGACCACACACCACAAAAGACGACGGGTTTCAAGTGTATATGGTAATAGTGGTTCATCGTGATGGCTTATACTTTAGATGAGCGTCGTAGTTAGTGATAACTGATAGAATACACCTGCAGCAGGCTGATCATTCCATCGGCAGGAAACATTAACATTTTTTCGTCACTTGTGGTGTGTGATCTGCACACGACGAGCTCCTGGAGTTCTGAAACAGAGGGTAGACAAAAATTCGAAATCTAATGGAACGCTGCCAAGTGGCGCAATAATAAGAGCTGCTGCTCGCTGAATGCTGACTTGTAGCCTCGAAGTTGATTTACTGTCATCTCTGCCTGTCAACTTCGGCTCACTTAAACAAACGGTGCTGTCAGTCGGGCCAAGTCAAGGCCTTGTTGGTCCTGAATGAAATTGACTATGAATTGAATAGGGGCTGTTGTGGGAAACTGGGTTGGACATCCTAAATGTGGAACGCTCCTCAAAATTACTCCCTTCCAAAAAACGAGATGAGTGTCGGGTACAGACCATACATCACAAGTAACGGCGGTTTCAAAGTTGATCTGGTTAGAATTGATTCAAAGTGATAGCTGATTCTTGGTGAATGATAATTGTAATTAGTGACAACTGATAGAATGCAACTGCAACGGGCTATTTCATTGGCTGAAAACATATTTGTGGAGGCCGTCGTCACTTGTGGTGTGTGATCTGCACCCGACTCTTCTTACTTTTTCAAAGCGGGTGTACCTACGTATTTACCTTCAGCTTCTGCTCAAACCTGACGATCCCAAAGTTTGCTTCATTCATATTCCAGGGATAATAAAGTCCCCCTTCTGATGAGCGCCATTGTAAAGCAACGGGGTCCACTGGGACCTTTCTAGAATGCCGGGCTGCAGGCAAAATTTCGCTTCAGGCGGGAACAGAACACACAATTCTCGCCTCGAAAGCTCTGAAACAAGTCAAAACCGAGGTATGTTCTCCAGAAAGGAGTCTACTCCAGTTAGGGCATTATGATGCAGTTCTCGGCGATCTTTTGTAACTTCGAACATTCCAGTTTGACACGCATGTCAAGTGACTGCCCCCCCCACCCCCTAGACCGCCTACATTCCCCGTGGCTCAGAGGTGCCGTAGCTTTCTGGAGAAACTGCATCGTGATGCTCCCCCTAACTGGAATAGATCCCCAGAAAGCTTCCATAATTCTTGCTTCCTGGTGTATAACGAGACTATCGTGTGTAGGCATTATTTCTAATCTTCGGAGGAACTCTAATGAAGATTGTTCTCAACCCTTCCCAACGTCCATCGGCTAGCGCGCCGTTCGCGAGCCCTGGCTTCCGGTCATCCGGGCAATGAGTGTGTTGTGTGCTGTCTGATTGTTTCCCAATCAGTCTCCGTAACCTGCCATTATCTTGTCCTAATTAGGAGTCATCCGAAAACAGCAACGTATGTGCGGGGAGAGCGGAAAGGTCAGCTGGTTCATAACAAGACCTCAGAATGTTCCCTAATGCTTCATCGCATTCAACTGCTTTCACCGGGTTGTCCTTCCCGAATGACATAACCCATGGGATTTGGTTAGATATTCGCATGTTTCGATCATCACCTAATTCCATATTAATAACCAGCTACGGCGGTCAATTGAATGAGGCATATTGCTACACAAATTAGCCGAATATCAGGCGGTCGCGAGAGTCTCAAGAGCGGCCCCCGATCGGCAATACCCCTCGAAAGCGCATCACCCGTCCCGTGCTCCTTTTTCCCTCGTCCGCGCTGCTCGGGATAATGAAGGCATAGTGCACTTGGTAATGATGGGTACAGTTGTAAATCATGCGTATAATGTGCTCCATTGAGAACCTATTTTACGGTGCGGGAACGGGAACTCATTTGACCTCGTCTGCCACCAATTCACGCTAAGTTATTGCTTCAGATGCTCTTCGTGGGAACATTTGCAGAATAAATACGCGGGCAACCGCACCAATACTGATCAGGAAGGCCTTTCACGTCGTGCTCATCTTTTTATAACGTCCCCGTCCCTTCCCCCCAAGGGCGCTCGTAGTATACAGAGGTGGCCAAAAAATGAGACATTCGCTCGTGGCAGACATCACCAATCTCTTCGTCCCCCAGGGTGCCGCTGTTGATAAGAGTTCCACGAAGATTCAAAGGCATAACCCAGGATCAAATTGGTTTGCTTCGTGTACACGAATGCGAATGTATTAGAGCGAAATGGGCCAGCAATGAAGAAAAAGAGGAAAGGAATCCGTGGAAAACGCTTAAGTTAAGGGCTCACTAACCTCCGCAAGGTTGTGCTAAGGGAATGAGAGACTAGGCGCTAAGAGGAGAGTATGAGGCGAGAGAGCGTAGGAGATGAGAGGGCACCAGGCAACAAACTAATAAAAGAAGAAATTGCAGTTTCGGCAACTCTTTTTGCAAGGCATTAGGGCTCTTGTCAGTTGATGTCCGAAAGCCACATCTGTGATTGTCCTTTATGGGCCTGTCCTAGAGACCAAAATGAATGGTTCACATAACTTCAGCCTGGGTTGTGCCTTTAAGGGAGTCACCTTTCTAGCCAGCATTTTAATCTCCTTGAAAAATCCAGGAACTGTTCGCATTTTTGGAGGCTTGAGTGGATTACCTGTTCGTCACAGTTCCACTATAAAGGGCACCAATTACTTGATAGTAGTGTAATCGCTAAAAAAGGTAATGTGTAGAAGACTTTGCAGGTGAACTCGTGAATAGAACCTCTTAGAGCTATCGTAGCACCTCAATTCGACCTCGTAGGTTCGAGAGTGCAGGTTTTTGTTCTCATTGTCATGGATGTGCGGCGATGGCTCTTCACCCGACGTTTCTTTTGCGATGAGATGACACAGTTCCGCCGGGTGTCTTATATTTCGCGAAGGCTATCATAACTCTCCATTATTAATGTGGTAATATTGGTGTGTGGGTCTTTGAGGTGCCGGCAATTGGCCACGCACGCATACCGTATTCATCTCAAATTGGTGATGGACGGTAGATGGAGTGGAGACGCAGCGACTATTCCATAAAATATTCCGGCGTAGCGGTCCCTCCCGTTTGGGTCCGCAAAGGATGGGAGGGCAGCTCGTCTGTCACCAAAGAGAGTGTGGCGCGAGACCCAGCTGCATCCACATGGGTCTTATGATGCAATTCGCTGCTTGACCATTATATTTCTCAATCTATTTATATGGGCTAGCTGTTGCAGAACGTGTAGTACAAAGTTTTATTGCAACGCCTTTGCAATGGTTTCCAAATTTACCAATTAACTGGAAAAATTGACATTTGAATGCCATTCACGAACGCATTTAATTAGACTCATCAAACCTAAAAGGTGCAGCATTAAAAATAGGAGAAACCGGTTCAAAAAATAGAGAAGTGAAAGCATTCGGGGCTTTTTTCGAGATCCTATTCTTATGGGTGGTTCTCACCCTTCTGGACTTGAAAGTGTATTACAACCACTGGCGAGCAGGGTGAAAATCGGCCGAGGAAATGGCAACGGCGCATCGAGGATTCTCGCTCTCTCGTACACGCGAGCCGTCTGTGATCTCCGCGCATACATTCACTCTCGACGCTAACCTTGCACAGTGGAGAGCCCCGGTCGAGGAATTCCTCGACGGTTTTTCACCTTACTGGCTAGGCTGGAGCCACGTCTACAGAGACACTAAAAATGACTTCCTGCTCATAGCGCACATCAGCAATCTTCTGTGACACAAGATGCTGCCACCGGCGTAATTTTCGAGGAGTGTATCCTTTAAGCGCCCCCTCGTAAGAAGACGCAAGCCCTCGTTCATGGCCTATGTACATCGTGTTCAGAATGTGAAGTCAGCTGCAGTCGCCGTCGTGCTCAAGGAGACCTACCGTAATTGCTTTAGCCTGGAGCAGCTGCATGATCTCTTCATTAGGAAACCGATGGATAATTTTTTTCTAAACCAACAATTCAAGATCGGAGTAAAAACGGTCAATAAAGAACTTGTAGATGGCGAGTTGACAGCTAACGGTAAAAAAACGAAGAAAAACCTGTTGGATAGCCGCTTTCTCGGTTCCTCTTCGAAATGGAGGAAGGGGCATGCCGGACGAGTTGTCTAAAATAGCACTGTCCCCTCAGGGCTCTCCTTCCCTTAGCGGTTTTTTCCCGTAAGTATTCATCACCCTCCGAGCCGACTCTGAGACGTTACTTTCAAAATATGCCAAAGCGTGTCAACAGTGGAACAACTACCCTCGCCTTCAAAAAACCAGAAAGTGTCGGGTGCACATCATACACCGAAACTGACGACGGCAGCAAGAAATTGGCGTTGTCAACTGCTGATTCCTCGCGGCCGTCGTCAGTTGTAATGTAATGTCTGCACCGACGATTTTCTCGTTTATTGATGGGGAGGTTGTTGTTTTCCATTTTCTGAAAAAAAAACGACTTCAACGGCAGCAGACTTTGAACAACTCAAAAGCTTTTGGAGGCGGGAGGAGCAAGCCTTACTCTGAAAGGTCACTTCCGGAGCACCCAAACACTCTAGGGTAAACGCAAGGGTTCACAAAAAAACGCATGAAACTTGGGCTGCAGAATGACGAGAACCCTTTGACGACCTAATAAAAAGGTGAAGTTGAAGGGTGAGTTGTACGCATCAGCCTTACACCAATTTACTACACTGCAAGATGCAGTTGTATCAAATCCTGACGATGGGCAACGGAATGAAGTCGCGCATTGCCCGCGTAGGACCATTACAAAATCTAGAGGTAAGCAAATCAGCCCGCTTGGCGTTTGTGCTGGAGCCGTATGTTGAATGTTGGAGAGGGGATAGGTTTCTCAAAGTCGACCGATTACTTGAACTCGGTCGATACAGTAGGAGAGTGATGTTACAGTGAAGCAGCTACGTCCACGCTCCGTCAAAACTGCTGGTTTGCTTACCTCTGGACTTAGCCTTGGAGAGAGGACGGACCTGCGAGAGGTCCGCCCTCTCTCCAAGGCTCGGTCCTGAGGTGATCATCAAGTTGAGGCGGTTTAGAGGATCGAGTTGAAGTAGTCTGTTCATCTTCGGGGACCCCATCCCTTCCCCAACATTCAGCATACGACCCCAGCAGAAACACCAAGCGGGCTGGTTTGCTTACCTCCAAAATCTGTCTAAGAGGTTGTATGCTGGCCCATGCAGCTCACCACAGCATTAAAAAGCGCTGAAATAACACAACTTTCTGAATAGATGTTCAGGTCATAAAGCATCCTCAAAAGGGCTGGAAGAGAGATTGATCGTCTCTTCTTCTATTTAACCCGAATTCCGAAGACTACAATACAGATTTCCCCAATACGTAAGAAAGCAGTTGAGGACCTTCAAATCGGGTCATGTTGCTTTTGTGGGAGGAGATGGGAGGTCGCATTGGTCGAAATTCCCTTCTTAAGTGACTCATCCCGGCCACATGCGATACTTATTTAGTTACCTAAAGGGGGCCGTGGTAGTATTAATAAAGTTGATAGGGCTTTTTAGGAAACCGCTACCACGTATTTGTGAGATGAGCCTCTTCTTTCGAAACCCTTGAGAAGGATCTTCGTAGCATGGGTTGCATTTCATTGTTGGGCGTGGATGGGCAGAGCTCTGAACATCTTCATCGGGTTTTCTGCGAATTCTCTGAACAACATTCATACTTAAAGCGACGAGTCAGGCTCATGATTGGGCATTATGGCGTCTGAAATTGAGTGTAGAGATGCGTAATGGAATGACACTAGGGATTAATGAAAAGAAGAAAGAGAAGAAAGAGAGAGAGGCACGTCCAAACAAGTTTCACGAACATGCCAGCCATTCTATCGGTTGATACGGTACTCAACCCAGCTGATTTCACACGTTATGCCAGCCACGCACCACTTCCGGAGGTGGGCGGTCGGAGCGCGGATAGGCGGCGGGAGCGATAAATATATGCCCTGGGGCCTTACTACGACGCCGTTCGGCATTCTGAGCATGGCAACGTCTTCGCTGGTGCGTAGCCATGCACAAAAACGACAAAAGGGCTTGGTTCGGTCCACTGAGCCTGACTCGTGGCTTCAAAGAAGATTGGAAGGATTAAATCCTTTTTGTTATGCATTATCTATCGAATAGGCTGACCTCAGAGCTGATCCCACAACCTTGTCTACGCGCGGTTAAACTGACCCCTAATTCCCAATCTTTTGCTTCTTCAATGGCTCCCCTTGAAAGCTTCACTCCACCCCAACTTTGGGGGTTTCGTCATTAGTAGACATGGTGCCGCATTGTGTGTGGTAGTTGTCTCACTATGAAACCACCCGCTCAGGTTGTGTCGCTCATTTGTTGTAAGGGTAAGGCTGAGCAGGTGAGAGATTGTTGTGCAGGATGTCCCGATGTGTAGCTGGAAGGTTATGTTGATGATAGATGGGATGTTCCTCTATGTGTAACAATCTCGTCCATCTTACCGCCACCAAAATAGCCAGCTGCGTAATTGGATATTCTCATAGTGCACATTTTTTCGCCGTGGGAAGCTTTCGGAATCATTTGTTTTGATAAAAAATTAGTCGAATAACCTTTCGCAATGTAGTTGTGTTCGCAGTGGTCAAGCTCGCTCTAAACACCTGCAAGTGTTACCCTCCTGACGCTACGTTAACCTCTTAGTAGTCTTGCAGCTCACAGGATCTCCAATATGCCAGTACATAGATAATTTTCTATTCCACCACCTCCTTTCTTCTCACTCCCTAAGAAGACGAAAATTTCTGGTTGCTCTTTGTAAGAGGTCAAATTGAAATAGCTGCATTGTGGAGTAGCGGCCAAAACTATTCGCTGGAACGCTTTTTCATGCGGTACAGTTTTCTTCTCGAAATAGAGTTAGTGGCTAACTAACTAACTTTCTTTTAAGAGCTTTGAGTACAAGAAGTCAGAGATTCAAAAGGACTAGAGGCTCAACATATCAAATTCGAAGGGGACTGATTAGGTGAAGAAAAACAGTACACAGGAAACCATTTCGACAAAGACTTTTGGCCGCAACTGAATATATACTAGGTCCTCTATTTTCAAGAAGGGCAATGAGATTCTCGAAGAGTTCAGTGACTAGCGGTGCTACCATGTTACAAGCAGGGTCCACAGATAACATCTCGGCTCGAATCTCTCTTAGGCGAACGAAGTCGTCTATGCCTCGGTGTCAGAATGACGCTAGAGTTGTCCGGCGATCTGGCCGTGCGAGGGGAGAGAAACAGGAGAGAAACAAAACGCTTTGGTTACTCGAGGTATTGTGATGGCCAAACACTTATTTGAGTAATTACGATTTTGAATCAATGTAGAATGCACGGCGCATCTGGGAATCATTTCGTGGTTGAATCAGCGTAGTTTCCTTACAAAGATTCAAAAAGCGTTCAAGGTTTTCTACGTAAACCATCGAGTACATTAGAGTATCCATGTGTGGTTGAGTGCCATTTCCGAATGCAGCCCCATGAGCGAGTTTCTTGTGCACGATAACTACACTGCCAACAATATGGTGTCCGACTCTGTACATCTGTGCGTGGTCTGGCCAATTATGTTCCTGTAACTACCATCAAAGCTTTCCACGGCACCGTAGTCACCATATGCACAAAATTGCGCAGAGCTAGGTTACACTGCAGGTCAAGGCGCTACGCCAAATTGTAGGTGATTCAGGGAGGACTCGAACACAGCTGGATATTTTGTTAATACCTTCCTGATTTCGATTTTCTTTTCGGCATTTACGGAATAAATGGCGCATAACATTTTATTCCCCGCTCCGTCAATATTTTTCTTCCAATTTACCTATTTTTGACTCAGAAGTGATATGGGTTTCTGCTTAATGACGCCTGCGATACAAAGACGACAAAGGCGACAAAGCTTATTTATTCACCTTCAATATTTTATTCCTTCAATATTTTCGCTCCAGTCTACCTAGTTGGGTTCAGAAGTAGGTTAAACCATGAAACGATGGGAGAAGCGTTGTTGTATCAAGTGGTGCTGCTTACTATTATATGCATAATGTGAGGAACGGATACTGTATCGTACGCCGTCCAAATCAACTGAGCCTTCCATCCCTCTGGGGTCAATCAGTTGGTACAGGATTGTCTAAAACGATAAAAGCAGACTTTTTTATCGGCTGCCTTTGGGGCCGAGCGCAGCAAGCCCCAACTGGGGACTGAGTCCCCAAAACTCTGCATCTGTGGACTCTTCCCCACCTGCGACCTCGAGAGTTGCGTCATCGACAGAGAAGGGACGCAGTTTTGGGGACCCATCCCCTAGTTTGGGCTTGCTGCACCCGGCCGCAGGCCTCCACTCGTAATTACTAAAAAGTCCAAATACCATTCAAAGTGCAACTATGCCTAGGAACGGGAGTAGAATGCTCGACGTACCTCAAATAGGGACTAATCAACCTCGGGACACTAATTTTCATCTTTTCTCCTGGAAGGCAGTTTCAGGGCAAGGAATTTCCGGGCCTAACATCCTCTACAGGCCTTACAACGGAGACTGGCAATGAGGAGGTCTCGGAAGGAATTGATGGCTCAAATAGTCACCTGAACAGTCTATTCGTTTCACTTTTTTGTTTTCCTTTTTAGGAACTGTTTTTATTAGTTTGGTGGAAATCACCAAAATCCCATTTTTTTTATCATGCCTTAAGGCCGCACCCAACGATTTGAGAAGCTTCTGAGCATATGTCGGAAGTCTTCCATATCCCCCCCCCCCCCCGCTCCCCTTTAGTTGCGGCTAGTGGTCAATGAATTTGGTCAGGTACAGGCCGTTGACCGATAATGATGAGAAGGCACCAGTGGTG
>KZ345804.1:35888-48274 GCA_002352805.1 Teladorsagia circumcincta | reverse complement strand
AATCGAACATTTTCTTTCACTTCCAATAACGGAACCACCCTTACCGTTTTTCAGCATCTCTTGCTTTACATAACGCTTCATCCATAGCTGCTCTAGCCTCAGCACCCTCAGTTTCTGCTTCCTTGGCACTCAATTGAACACGACGAATTTGTCTACTCGCTTCTTCGTTCTGCTTTGTTAAATGTTCGATTTCTTCTTGCAGCGTTACTACCTGAAAAAGCGTCATTCTCTCTGTGTTGTTCTTCTCCAGGAAAATTCTTCACTGACCTGTGCTTCCAGCTTCTTCTTTGATGCTGCGGCTTGGGCTTTGAATCGTTGCTCCGCATTTAACTCTTCTTCTAATTCACGCAACTGAAATCAAGCAAGCATTGATGCCACACTGTTTTACAAAGCACATTGTATCATTCCAAAGTACGGATTTTTCACTACACCAGAGCAAGTGAATCTTGAAAGAGCCCTGATATGAAAGTTGATGTGCTAAGAAACACGTGAGGGAAGAAATAGAGAAAAAAAACAACATTAGTGCCCCGAATTCCTAGTTTTGTAGTTGGTCTAGAACAAAGTACGATTTCACGGCTAGGAAATACCAAACAACCGTAAGGGACTCAAAGACATGGGGTTAGAATGGAAGCGAGCGCGTAGCTAGCTAGCGGATTAGCGCGCCAGTCAATCACATCCATTTTAGCGTAGATCACAACCTATTGGACGTTCTCAGACATATACCACAGCCTGATGCCCTTGCCACAAATGGTCGAGTGTGAAATCTGCACATCTCCTTCTAAAATGGTCTACATTACAGGCTGCTCATAGGTAAGGATTGCTCCATTCAGTTCTTCAGTCGCGCAATTTGTCTTTGAGGCATATTGAAAGGATCGGTAAATATTGCACTACTTAAATCTACACTGATTTAGCTTTCCGAAGCAACACCGCCAGAACAAATTGTGGGTTTACCGCAGTCGATAATGAAGTTGTGGATGCAATTGACTGAAAATTTGAAAAAAAAAACAAATAAAACCGTCGATGAAGTCACTAACAAGTATTGCCTTCATATAGAGAAGGGGCGGGCCGGCTGAATTGTACGAAATTGCTTGCTCCATTCACTAAGCCGCACGTATTACTGCAGCGCCACAATACACGCTGCGTATCACGGG
This sequence comes from Teladorsagia circumcincta, assembly GCA_002352805.1. Lineage (NCBI taxonomy): Eukaryota > Metazoa > Nematoda > Chromadorea > Rhabditida > Trichostrongylidae > Teladorsagia > Teladorsagia circumcincta. The sequence continues at coordinate 47,123 of KZ345804.1, read as the reverse complement.
ATGCGCGAGGTATCTCGTCCAGACGCTAAGATAGTCTCCAAATGCCGACTTTGTAAGACACAGCGCCATTTTCGCACACTTTCGAGCCGCGACAACGGCACATCTTGATACTTGTGGGCTAGTCTATCCCGCCCACTAAATAGATTCTTCAAGACTTTCGCTGTGGATGTTGCTTTAAACTGCTCTGCAGGTCTAGGAAAATTACGAACTATTCAATTGCCTAACCACTTGCCCGTTTCCCAACCAGAAAAACTTACTCGTTTAGTGAGAGATCGCCGTTGGTCCTCCTCTTCATCGTTCCTCTGCGACAGCTGTCTCTCCCACTCCTGTTTGGCTGCCTGATGCATGACGTCGCTCCTCGTTTTCGCGTCGTCAGCCATTTGTAGAGCGTCTTCCAATTCGGCTATCTGAAACCGAAAGAATACCCACGCATTCGAAAGTAGCGCGACAATACAACTTTCAAATGACGAAGAATACCTGCTCTCTAGCTTCAGCGAGCTCTTCTTCTAGGCGTTTTCTAGCTTTTTCCAATTCAAAAACGCTTTTGCCAGCGTCATCCTTTGTCGATGCCTACATCAAACATGAAGACAAGTAATATCAAATCAAAAAATGTGAGGACCCACCAAGTTGTCAACTTCGAGGCGCAACATTCGCCGCTCCTTTTCAATGGTGTCGACCTGGCCTTGCAGGTCCTTCAACTCTTTAACCGCGTTCAAATAGCGTGTTTCCGCATCCCGAGCCTGAAGCACCAAGGCTCATCAAGGTGCAGGCCAACCTGGCAGCACTAACCTGCTGTTGAGCAAGATCTCGATCAGCAACGGCTTTTGCAGTGGTAGCCCTTTCTTCGGCCAATAGCTGATCAAACTTCCTTTGTTTCCGCTCGAATTCCCTTATAGAAGCAGTGATTTCCGTGATTTCACGACAAGCGTCTTCAGCCTGTCCGAAACAAAAATGTAAACCAGTTTCTTAGCCAACGAGTTGAACTAAAAGAAAGCACCTCTTGCTGCGCTTTCACTTTGGCGCGTTCAGCTTTATCACGAGCGGCTTCAGCTTCATTGACTTTATTTTCCATGGCTACTTGCTCACGAGATAGCTTACGCTGTACTTCCCCAACTGCATCGGAGAGTTCCTCATCAAAGCGCTTTCGTGAGTCCAACAATTGAGACTTTAGCGATGCCACTTCCTATAACAACAAAATACTTTGCTGCAGTAAGAGAAGTGGAGTCCACTACCTTCTCAGATTTTTCCAAAAGTTGTTTCAACTCATCCTGAGCATCCCGCAACTCTGCTGCTTCATCTTCAGCTTTCCTCAACTTCACGGAAAGGTTTGAACGGTTCCTCGCAGTTTCCTCTGCTGCCTACAAAAGAAAAATGCTTACGTGCCACTTCACTGCCCCTTTTTTGAATGTCTTCAACAAGGTGCAATCGATCCAAAATTTTGATAAACCAGCCTCGGTCAATTCGGAAATTTCCATCTCAAGATTGGCAATTTTCTTTAGCAAACTGCCGTTGGCCTCAACATCCATTTCACGCCCTTTCAAGGCAGCATCTAGATCGCTTGCAAGCTAAAAGGAAATAAAACGACGGTTATAATGGATGATTAAATTTCGGAAAATGTTCGACAACCTACCTTAGTTACTTTTGAAACGAGTTGTTCATTTTCTTCAGCGTATTGTTGTAATCGGAGGGCCTGGTCAGCCAGTTGCGATTCAGCCATCTGAAATAAAGTTTTTTTTCTTAGTGGGTTGCCAAATCCGAAAACTTCCGAATAAAATAAAATCACTTTTCTCTTCCGCTCGCTATCACTTCGTAAAGACTGGAGAGTATTCAGCTCCCTTTGCGCGTTCATGAAATCATTCTCAAGCTGAGTTCGCGCCTTTTCTGACTAAATTGGTGCAATTAAGAGAGTATCATGGAACGAAAACGTCGAAAAATAAAACAAACCGCAGCCTTTGCTCTCTTCAGTTGATCCATTTCTTCTCCGAGTTCTTCCAACTGTTTCAAGTGTTTTGATCGCAAAGCTTCGTACCTCTGATCAGACTCACGTATACTCTCGGCCAGTTGATTCTGTAACAGATGTTGAATGAACTTTGCACTACTCTTTGAAGCAAAGTTCTTGCGAAGATTCGGTGGACAGATTCAGCAAGTTCAACACAAACCTGTAGCAAGCTATACTCTTCTTCTCGCTTGGTCCGCATCGCATGATGTGAAGCACTTTTGTCCTGAGTCTCTTCAAGTTCAAGTTTGTAGGTCTCAACTTGTTCGCTAAGTTCACGACGTGCTTTCTCCGATTTGACACTGAAGAAATATTCAATATCAACTACATAGTGTAAAATCAACATTACTACAATAAGTTTCACGGAAAAGGTTAGTATGAAATAAGGTGGGCAGAGATGGTGTGCCAGCACAGGCATCACTTGCTCGCGACCACGTTTAGGATCAGTAGACCACAACAACTCATCTCTCTAGGATACTAATTGACTGGTACAGGGTTATGCAAAAACAACAATGATTCGAACATTTGCTGTCCGCTTTAGTCATTGTGTAGTACCAAATGACACCAAGTTCTCGGAATACAAGTCGAGTGCGTGGCGCACCCCAGATATAATTGCACGGTGCCCAACGCTCGATGAAGGCAATTAGTAGAGTGGATCACTTTAACTGAATCCACGAAAGCGACCATAGATTTGAATACTTAGCTGGTTCCTCAATTGTACCGTTATAAAGGCAGCCCCAAGTCCTAGATGGAGTTGGTGTGGATTCTGCACAGGAAATTGAAAGCATCGGCGCAGGTGGGCCGGCAGTCAAGGAGAAAGAAAAAATCCATGAAAAACACTAAAGTTGAGGGCTTGCTCACTTTTGTGCTAGGGCAATGATAGCCTTCAATAGTACAACTGTGGCATCCCTCTCACTTTACACATAATACTATAGCGGGGCTTTCGAAAATGAACTGTGAGTAAAAAAGAAGAAGGTCAAGCTTTCACCGTAATGCTTGTTCCTGCCTCAGATCTTCTACAGCGTCATCCAGCTGAGACTGCAGCTCACGTAGATTTCTTTCTAACTGCTGACGTGACGCTGTTTCTTCGTCGTTCCTCAAATACATCAAAATCATAATGAAAAACGGATAAAAGAAAAGAGTAATAATTATAATTGAAAATAAACTGAAAATAATTGAAAATTATAATTGAATGCGCTACCTGAGTTTCAGCTGTACTAGTTCAGCATCTTTACGGCTTATAATCTGAGCGAATTCCTCGATTTTCCGCAGTCGTTCAGTAGCTGCCTCCTTTTCTTCTCTAAGTTCACCATCGAGTGCCCTTCTTGCGGACTCAGCCTCATTTCTTGCCAATTTCTCCCTGAAGTTTTCATAATAATAAGCAGACACAACGTAGGTTACTGCCATGGTATCTAATTACCTTTCCAACTCTTCTTGCAAATCGACTGCAGAGATTTCAGCTTTGTTCTTCTGCTTGAGCAGTGACTTGGCTCTTTCTTCTTCATCAATAAGACGAGCTGAGAGGTCTTTGACTTTCTCCTCCAACATACGTTTCTCCTTCCCGAGCTGAAAAGTAAGTTCCCGAAGACTATTCAGGTAAGAAATATTGTTAGACCGACTAACCCGTCCAGCAGTGTCATTAAACTCCAGATTTTGTGACTCCAGATCTCTAAACTTTTTCTCTATTTCGACCTTCTCTAGGTGCAAGATTTGCCTAGCTCGCTCCTCTTCTTCGAGGTGGTGTTCCAGGTCATGAACATTATCCTAGAGAGAAAAAAGGATCCATCATTGCTTTGCTCATCAGAATCGAACTATATACCATCAACTTCTTCCGTTCACGCTCTGCAGCCTCGCGGCGTTGCTCCTCGGCATGCAGCTGTTTTTCCATGTGATCGAGGGCTGTCTCCAGCTCCATCTGAACTCGTCTACGTGACTTCCAAATCAAATAGTCCAAAATCAAAAGACAGTCGTCTACCTTTCGAGCTGCAATGCGTTGTCGTTCCTCATCTACCTCTGCGCGTTCCATACTTTCCAGGTCTAGCTTTTCTTGTAGACGATTTTTCTCTTCATCATACTGAAAAAGATAGCTAGGATGAAGTTACGCTATCATTCACTTTAACTCATTATTACCTTCTCAATCTTACGATACATATCGCTTATAAATATTTCGCTTCTTCTCAACTTCTCAGAGGTAGTTTTGAGCTCTTGTTCCTTCTCTGCTATTACCATATCCTTGTTCGTTATTTCCAGCAGAGGTTTCACCTTAAACAAATTGTTGCGATGACACATTATTGCAGATTTTTTTTCTGAAATTAACCTTGGTGAACAGTCTCCACCAGAGCCACCCTCGAAGCCGTATCCACGCCAAACCATTTCGCTGGATTATACGAATGGCAGCAGCTTTTTCTCGGCGTCTATTGAAATCAGCACGAGCTAACATACCACGACAGAGCGCCTGTATTATTCGCAAATTAGTGACTACGAAAAAATGAAAACTAGGAAGCGACGGATTCGAAACAAACCTGGAAGCGAACAACAAGAACAGCCAGCCTTTCATCACGATCTTCTTCGAGACCAGCAATAACACCCGTGCGGAAGAATACTTTCGACTGTCCTATTCGATAGAGAGATGGCTGCACATCGATTGCCTCAAGGATTCGACTGGAAAGGTTTTTATGATAACTTAGGTGAAAATTCCGAACGGCACCACTCCTTGTAACGGATTAACAATCTGAATAACTGACCGTACTGCCTCCTTTCCATCCATAAAACCATGAGGGATTGCATTTGGCGCTAATAACCTCTCATATCGCTGTCGGAACTCCTGCAATCAGACGTTTGGCAAACAAGAATTAAAGATCGGTGTTTGTAGCAGCAAAGCATATCACTGCACTTATAAGCAACAAAAAGCAGTCTAAAATTCTAGACCCTTTAAGAATCGCGGTGCAACCACATCCACTCGCTCGCCTGCCATATTGGGTCAGGATCAACCACCGTTCGGACAGTTCGAAGAGAGTCGTCTTTAAAGTGCCTTGATGGGTTCGTATTTAGGGGCTACCCCTTCACATACGATGGTAGACAGGTCGCGAAGGATCGATTCCCATGTAGGGTCAAGTACTTTTTGAAAAAATACGAACGCGACGGTTGACCCGGTGGACACCCTTCCTTGAATCATCGCAAATCAATCCTCTCTGAACTTTAGATATATGGAAGAGACCTGGAAAGTAATTCTGTTTGGAAATCCTTGACGACATATCCTGATTCCTTCGAGAACTCCATTGCACCTCAACTGATCGAGGACAAGATGCGCGTTCAGAACACCGTGCTGTAACAAAACATCGACTTTAGCGTACTCTCAAAAAATGATCGAGGAACCACATGAGAAGTAAGTCACATACGCGCTTCTCATGGTTAGGAATGATGCATCTAACAAAGTGAGGATTTGTGTTGTTCAAAGTTGTCATAAGACGAGTGAGCTGTTCCTTATGCAATTGTGATACCGTACGGAACATTCCTTTCTTAACGCGACCACCAAACACAGCCGCCGCCTCTCCAACCTCCGTCGCCGCCATACAGCACATATCGCTTACTGAAAGAGATGATTAAAATTTGAGTCTAGGGAACTGAGAGGGTCAGTCTGATCCTATTCTTCGCGGAAGTACAGTACATTCTAGTTGTCTGCACAAAGAGTTTAACTTGCCGTCTTTCCATATTTCACAAACAAGCGAGTCTTTGCTGAGCTGTAGAAGTTCAACGACATTTTCATTCAAAGGATCCATGTTCTTTACACGCCAACCCTGTGCTTGATAATCAACGCGACCGGCGTAGTGAACAATTGCGAAGTCACTTCTGAATTTAGTCATTGAACAAACACTTAAAAATTTAAAAGCAATCAAACTCTAACTTTGAGCGCATTTCCGGCACGAGATACTTAGAGTGATTGTGATGTTGAGCTGCAAGCCTCTCAACGAATCCGGAATCATTCCCTTGAGGGAAAAGACAGATGTCATCGAGAGTGGACAAAATACCCATTGGCTAAAATGCGAATGAGGACGTTAGAAGAAAAAATCACTCTCAATCCAACACTGCTTGCAAACACTCATTACAAAACACTTAAAAATCAATCCAAGGTTCGCGAGTCGTGAACATGAAGAGCAACACCAACCTTCTCGATAAGGTCAATAGTGGGCTTCAGGTTGAGACCAAAATCGATCATATCCCATTCTAGACCCTCATTGAGGTACTCTTGTTGTTCTTTCTCAAACATGGTATTATTGAACAACTGCTGCAGCTTCTCGTTTGTGTAGTTGATACAGAGCTGCTCGAAAGAGTTCATCTCGAAAATTTCGAACCTGTAACAGCAAACACGACTACAAAGTAGTATCACGTTTCTAAGTTAAGGCAGCAAGGTATTACCCAGCAATGTCGAGAATTCCCACAAACGAAACAGCATGCTGGCGCGTGCGGTCCAAAGATCTATTGAGGCGCTGTACCAACCATCTGTCAATATACATCAATAAGGCAATCCACAGCGGAAGAAGCTTTTAGGAAGAGCACTCGAGCACCCACCTGAACAATCGCTCGTAACTTGCCTTAGAAATGGCGCCTACAGAAAACCTCGCCTGCTCCTCATTCTGACTTCGATGAACATACTCACGACCCACCTGCAAAACGAAGTTGATAGAACACAGAACGACAATACGAACTTGCCATCAGGAGAGCAATTATCAAAAGGATAAGCCTTCGAAGACCCACTTTTATCTTCGGCTTGAGAAAAGCTTTCATAATTTCAGCTAGGTTGAGCCCCAACAGCGAGCATATCTTATGAGCAACTCCATCGTTCTGTAGCACAGCTTGATCCGAATTCTTACCCTCGTGGGAGAATTGAAGATTTCCAAATAGTAGAACCGCAGAAACGATCCGTAGAATTGCTTCAATCAAATAATATTGAAAACAGTGGAAAGGTACTATGCTGGGATGTAATAATCAGGAACCTTCAATCTCTTCGTCTTGAAATCCAACGATTCTCATTGCACGCATCGTCTCTTCAAATTCGCCTGCATCTTCAACTCCCGGTATGCATATATCGCCGTTAGTCAGGAAGTTATACTGTTTCGGGCTCGACTCGAGCAGGAGTGCACCTGGTTAGGATATTTCTGCATAGTGCACAGAAGCTCCAAAAGGGAGAAGAGACCCTCACCTCGCTGATCAACGCTGGCTCCTTTAAGAAGCTGATAAAAGATATGAAAGCACCGTTCGTCAGCAGATTGCCGGAGTATGCGAGACTTTTCCAAAAGGTAGAACTCTATATTGGCTCCTGAGATAGCACCAGCCGCATCGAAATGAATTCTGATGAATTTACCCTGAAGAATTCTCGAGCAATCACACACAGTTACGAATAACAGGCGCACAAGAATCCCTGCGTTCTAGAAAACATACGAAACGAGATGAATTGTCGTTCTTAATCGTTTTGCTATTCCCAAAAGCCTCTAAGATCGGATTCGCTTGCAGGAGCTGCTCTTCTAGACGACCCTGAATGATGTTTAGCATGAGTAGTTTCAGTTGTTCCTACTGCGATGTCACAGAAGACGTCACCAGGGGCCGTAAGGTATGCTTCCAAAACAGAAGAGGGATACATCCTGGTGAGGTATGCTCTCTCCGAAAGTTCTCTGGAAAGGCTACGCCTACTGGTTTCAAGGGATTCTCCGCGACTGACATGCAATCAGGGAGATATCTCCGAGATTGATATGCAATTAGGAGACATGCCCAAGAACCGGTGGCGATGGCCTTTCCCGAGAGCTCGGGGAGAGCACACATCACCAGGATGAGGCCCCTCTCCTGTTCGGGGAAGCATACCTTACGGCCCCAGAATGAATCTTTCTATTGCAGGCAAAACTCAAGAATGTACTCTAGTCAAGAGAACTTTGGAAGAAGTTCGATTTACCTTTGTTCGATAAATCGCTAAATGTGCTACACTACACTAATCGCTACAAATGTACTGACTCAATAGCAGACTTGAAAAAAAAAGAAAATAAAAGACTGTGGAAATTAATAAATAGGCTTTATATTTCGCTAATAAACATTGTTCCACGTTCACACGCACCACAATTCGTGAGTGGACTGGGTCGCCGTTGTTGTTTCCAACTCGCTGAAGAGTTCGAAAGAATAGCTGGTACAAAAGTGTTTAGTGAAGCAACACTACCTTACTGTTACTCGACCTCGGTGCGGCGACATGAGCAAGATATTGGATCACTTTCTTAGTGTTCTCTGTTTTGCCGGCACCTGATTCTCCTCTGAAAATCTAAATGTACATGAAGTTTTGATGAAAAATCCAAAGATAAAGGAGATCACGAACGTGCAAAGAATAGATTGGTCTTCTCGATCTTGAAGCATATTGCGATAGGCCTCGTCGGTAACGGCAAAAATATGAGGTGGCATCTCCTTCCTTTTCTTTCCCTAAAAACAATCATACTACTCGTGCCAGACAGCTGGACTACGGTGGAAGCAACGCTGGAAGCGCTCACTTGGAGTGAGTTATATTAGGAACCCCATTGAGAATCTCCACATAACACAGGTGATACGCCGTGCTTACACAGAAGGTACGCAACACCGAGCTTCCTACGAAACCACTGTCAATGAGACTGACCTTGTACTGCTCCGCGATGGAGTCGGTGTAGATCGGAAGCCGTTTATATGGATTTACAACCACACAAAACAGACCAGAATATGTCTGGAATGAAATCAAACAGTAAGAATTGGATCTCGTTCTGCATTTTCGTGATAGCCTTTCAGATTTGAAATGTGTTGAAGAAAGCTTCTCCGAGTATCAGTGTGCAAGCAGCTCCTTTACTTTTCTCCTCACAATCAGTTACCTCCAAGTAGCTTGAGCAGAGCAAAGGCAAACATAATGTCAATTTTGACGCTATCGGAAGATACGGGCCTCCTCTACGTCTAAGCTTGGACAGGGCAGGAACATCGGGGGAAACGAATTACGCATCCCAGAGTTAGTGACAACGACAGAAATACACTCAAACTCACGTAAATGAGGTTAGAAAAGAATCGCTGTCTAAGATTATGTAGAACGGAAGCCTCGTTTAAGCATGACATGCTTGACATGTCTTCACACTTGTCGAATCTGGGCGGATTCACTTTCTGGTAATCGTCACGGCTTACGCGCTGACGTTCATGTGAATCGAGTAATTCAACCTGCACGTACCCTGAAACAGCATACTTAAAATCACTCATAACAGCGATACAAATCGTCGTAATATTTTACCTTCATTATCCGCTTCACTGATTATGAACGACAAAGCGAAGCCATCCTTCTCATGAGGTACCCACACAAGAGTTTTGCCGTGAGCTTCAGCGGCTTTTATTCGACCAGCCAATTCATTGTGACTCGCCTAATCCGAACATTAATCACACACACTTGGAATATGAACTCGATAAGATTTTCAAGAGCTTCACTTACTTTTAATACATCCAGTTCGGTTTCTTTCCGTGACAAGTATATAGACATGAAGATTTATGAAGAGAATAAGCTGGAACATTATGTCAATAAGAGTTCGATCTTAAGGGAGAGGTTAGGTCATCATACGAAGCCAAGGACAAGAGCAAAGTGAAATCACCGTTTCCCAGGCGTGGTGAATACGAAATGAATTGAAGGCATATACTTCACACTCGCTGTTTTGACTGGGAAATCAACTGCAACCTTTATCATACTAATGGTATGGGCGTTCATGTGAGGGGGAGGGGGCGGGGGACATTGAATTGAGTGAGGCACTAGCAGAACTTGGGACTAAGCTCTGGGGAGGGAAAGGGATTCTGAGAAAAGAGGTGAGCAACCGTTGTTCTCCCTGGTGTTGATTACCCTACCCTGGGCTTAGTCTAGCGTCATCTACCGGTGGTTTTGGATGTCTTCCCTGAGGACATGAGCGTCACACTAAGTAAAAATTGAAGTCTTCCGAGGTAGAACTCGTGCGTGTCAGAAATTTTCTGAGTCACAGCACCCTCGGTGATTTTACAAGATGCGGAAATATGAATGGAATAGTACAATTCTGAACAGCGAATCCAAGACAAGTAATGCGTCCAAAAACAACAGACATGAGCGTGCACACAAATAAACAAACGAGGTCATGTTTTGGAAGCGATGAGTCAAGTGGCGGCCTCAGTCGGCTGTTCGATTGGAGTCGTCTTCCATTTGAATCGAAGACTTTCGCGCCAGTTCTACCCAATCTCCGAGGAGCGAGGGTTCTCCGCGCAGCGCATATCTGATCGCGCCATCTGGTCATCCGGACCTCCTTTCTCCGCGATGTAGACAAATTTTCTGGGGTTTCGTTTGAGGAATAACCGGCTACCATACTCCATACATAATTCACTGGTTTTAGGGGTGGGTAGCCGATTTGCTCTGCCACTCGTTCAAACCTGGTTGTCAGCATTGGCGTGCCATCGATGCTACGATCAATTCCAGCCTTGACCGTGCAAAGAGCGCGTTCTGTCTGAATTTCTAAATGCTTTATGCAATTCGTACGGCATTGTCCGCTCATATATGACGTTTATTCTCGCTATAATTGCAGAAAACAGCGCTGCAATTGTCAAGATATGCCCTTCAACTCGCGTCGACCAATTGAGTGGGAGAACGAGAGAAGGCATCTGCCTAATGACCTGGCCCACAGAGTAGAAATGGCTCGATTGGTGCACCTGTATTGATCGACTTTTTTCAAAACAGCTTCTGAAGAAGTGGTGGTCGAAACTGTTCACAGACTGGTCAGTGCTCGATGCAAATCGGTCCCCTCGAACTGCATCATAGCGCCATCAATTTCAAATCAGAATCGCAATGACAATTGAATGAATATTTGGCCTTCTAAACATTTCAAGCCAATTTGACGCTGGATAGGCCAACTGGAAGGGAAGGCTGACCACTAGTTTCAGATGGAGGTCGTTTTTATGGAAAGTGCATGCGCTAAGCGACGTTACCAGGCAGAGTGAAAATCGCCGGGGAAACGGCAACGGAGGATTGTCACCTGTCTGACGCTCTCCCGCGCGGATATCTACTCTCGCCACCCGCGAGCCGTCTGTGCCCTCCACGCCTACATTAACTCTCGAACCTAGTCTCGCACAGCAGAGAGCCATGGTCGAGGAATTATTCGACCGTTATTCCCCCTGCTACCAGGTTCACGTTTCCTACGGGCCTTAGGTAACCATCTTATCTGGGCGGCAAAATTGATTCCTTTACAAAA
>KZ345803.1:84700-99733 GCA_002352805.1 Teladorsagia circumcincta | reverse complement strand
GCTCATGTCCCAGGCGGCGAAAAAAGCCAAAACGCGCTATGTCGTCAACGTGTTAATCCTCATTATGCTCATTAGTTAGGAACAACTAGAAGTTAAAATGCCCTTCACTGCTACGAATGCAAGTTCGAAGTTGCTTCTTGGCCTTCTCGCACGTCGCACGAAGGTATTTCTCGTCAATTTTTCTCGAGGCTTTCTTCATTGCTGCTTTCAGTGACTCAAAACTAGCGCGACGATTTCGACAGACCTACTCTTCAGTCAATCATCTGATTGGGAAGTGAGTATGCAAATCTTGTGAAAAAGATGATAATCCCTCGATGCTGTCAAAGTCGGGCAGCTGAAACAGACCCCAGTTTTAGATGAGCTTGACTTCGTGGGCCGGACCACTGTCCTCCAAAAAGCACCTTGGATTATTTTCAGAGTGGAACATGGATTGAGCCTTCATTTCGTTTACCTAAGATGTCCTGGATCGATGATCTTCCTAAGGAGCTCGGTGAAAACTGACGGCCTCTCACCACTGAACGTGGCGCTCTTTTAAACCAGTACCGGAACCGAGTTTGGTTGATCTGCAAGCAATCTATCCTCGTAGACTAATCCTCTCGACATGTTTGGTCGAAATACAATCGTATTGGCTATTGCGGGCCACCTCAACTGCGAAAATTTATTCTCCAGAGGAAGGAATGGAGAAGGGCGTGCCTCTCTTTAAGCGGGTCAACAACTATCTGCATTTTTGGTCCTCTGCTGCTTGTTGATATCGGAGATGATGTGGCACTTATAACCATGGTATGAACGGTTGTTTGGCTTTGCACTGACCATCTGCCCCATAGACGGCATCGGTTCGTTCAGCTCCTTCGCCATTCTTTCAGCGGGACTTCGTGGATGATGATCAGTTGGAGAACGGAAATTTTCAGCTACCCTTTCGGCAGAATGGCTATCCTTTCTCCCGCTTCCAAGCCTGTGCTGATGGATCCTCTTTCTAGCATCGTTTTACAAACTTTTGTTCAGCCCTTGTAGTATCTACGAAATATATGTCCTTTGTTGGGGGACTTGACTCGTGCTTGCGCATAATCGTAGGTTGTACTGAAAGGCCTTACATCATCCCAAAGATAGTACGGACTTTACTGTGCCAACAGAGCCGAGTGCAAGGAGACCTTATTACATAACTAATTATTAAATGGAGTGAAAATAATTGATATCTCTTGCCTGAAGAAATTTTGAAATTTAATAATATTGGGACACCCTGTATATGTAGCAAATTCATGCACACGTGAACCCAACAACTATACGAGCTCGAAACGAAGTGGTGATAGCTGAAAGTGTCAGCTTATACATATGAGCGGTTTCTCCGATAGAATGTCAAGCATATAAGAGATACGTAGGGGAGTCGAAGGGGACTTTTACGAAGCGTTCAAAAGAACATTGGAGGGCGTACGCAACCCAACATCCAATTCTGATAAGAACTTTTTGAATAATATACTACAAAAACCCTACGCACACAACGACGCGTACCCCTACTTATCAGGAAACAGCTTAATGCCTTCATAAAAAGCTGGTTGGAACCGAACTATAATAGTTCGAAGGTACTGAAATGTGAGCGCATTTTATCCACAAGGGGTTAGGGGCATGATGCATCAATGCTAATCATATGATATGACCGGCAAGGAATGGCGTTTCGTTGAAGCTAGCAGGACAGCTAACTAATAATCGCTGAATGGACCTATAGTAGGGATGGAATGCTCTTCAAGGCTGTAGTAGGTGCTATTAGGATTATTCAAAATTTTCGAGACTATTTACTAGCTTCTCAAGAATTTGAATGAGAAATTTGGTGCTCATCTCGAACGGCGTGCAGTTCTTTAGCTTCACACTACAGAGTCTGCGATAAGACTCGATTTGTCTGGTCTTTTGCCTCAATCAATCGATTTCCACTTTTTAAAGAAATTGCAGAAATGTTTGCAAACTTGTGAGTAGTTCCTTCGCTAGTGGATGATAAACATGAAGGAGATCAATTAGAAGTTGTCAGAGTTTGAAAAGAGACAGAATGCTAGCTTACTGACATTGAGAGCTGCCTCACTTTCTGTCTTAAAACCAGGCTTAACGATAGCGTTGAGAAGAATTTGGATTAGCACGACCACAAATAAATACTTTCACACGATTCCCTTCTATTCTTCCCTTAGTTGGTGGTCCTACTCTCAGCAAAGGCAGTTCTGTATCGGAAGTGGCGCAGAGACAATTGGCGCTGCTACTTACCTGCTTACCAGGCGCGGTCGTGGGCGCAATCCTAGGTCATGTGTCGTTAGGGCAGATCAAGTTTTCCATCCCCGGTCAGTTAATTGGCACCAGACTTGTGTGAAAGGATGAAAACACTGATTTGTACAGGCTGGCTCTCTCGTATACCAAATCACATTTAAACCGCCCCCACGATTCAGAGTGTACGCGTCGAAAGTGAAAGTCGTGTACGCGGCACGTTTCACGATGAGATTGGACAACGCCGTATGCTTCGTTCTTTTATTTATCCTTTTATGAGCGCAGTGTCTGGGACAATGTGCTGATCAAGGGAACTGGCGATAATGGTGATAGCGCAAAATAGTAGTTCAAAGAAAACCGACAAAAAGCATACACAGAGCACTAATTGCGCTCGAGCAAGAAGGGGTTCTGCATAGAGGGAGAAAAGCGATAGTTTCCAGACTTGTTTACGCTTCACCATCTGTAAAGGCAAGATTCAGGACAAATTGATGTAGTAATCCCACATAAATTTGAAAGTAGGGATGGGAGGTGGACTGTTAGTGGAGAAAAAAGGAAAAAAACCGTGAATTACCAGGCAATACGAGCCTTCGCTTTGCAATGCGGAAAAGTCGCGGAGAGCGGGAGAGAAGTCCGAGTAGAGACAGCATAGCAGATCAACGCGCGACGCAGATAAGATATCGAACGGTGGGCGGGCCATGTTAGGTTTGGTGGAGTCTGTTAGAAGTTCTTAGCGCCGGGTTGAGCAAACCAGCCCACTCGGCATTTCTGCTGGAGCTGTATACTGGATAACAGGGGGGATGGGGTCTCTGAGGTCGACGGGCTACTCGAACTCGGTGGGTATGGTAGGAGAGTAATGACCCGAGTGGTGTAGCTACGTTCAGCAGCTCCGCCAAAAGGGCTGATTTGCTTACCTCAGGACCAAGCCTTGGAGAGAGGACTGACCTGCGATAGGGCGCAGGCTCGTCCTCTCTCCAAGGCTTAGTCCTGAGGTGTGCATCAAGTTGGGGCGATTTAAAGAACTGAGTAGAAAAAGTTTGTCGACCGTCGGATACCCCATCCGCACCCCGGGGTGGGGGGTATTGCGAGGACCGGCTGTATGCTCGTTAATCTCTCTGCTAAATCAAGGCATCATGGTGCACTTATTGCGAACCCACTGAAAACCATTTTCCACGCACGCGCCATTGCCCTGATCGCAGTTAGTAGCAACAATTTCAGGAGTGCAGAAATGGCAGGAAGGGCTGGCAGAAGATGGGCTACTTTGGAACGGGGAAAGGCCAAAGTCCTGAGCTCTGCATAGATCGTGAACGGACAAGAGAAAAGCGTAGAGATGGTTGTCGCCTACGTTGGGAGCAGTTTAGCCGGTGACGATGCTGTGAATCAGGCAGTAAAGGCATGGTTAAGCACGACATGGGTAAAGTGAAAGAGTCTACTGGAGTTCACCGCGATAGAAATTCTTCAGAACACTCAAAGGGAAGGTGTACCGCTCTGCAGAAGAATAATAAGAATAACGAAATGCAGCTCCGTCCTCGAATCTAAGATGCTGATATGAGCATGCAGCTGTTCATTACTGAACGAGTCGAGGACGACCTCAAAGGGATGATGCCGAATACCTCTAAAGGTGCGAGGACCAGCGACTGCGATGGTGAGGGCACATGTCTGACAAGAACTGCGAATCCTGCTACCAGGGTCAAGCAAGCGTTGAGGAATCCTTGGCAGGTCGACGGGGGAGGGTCGCGTTTGTCCCGTTGGGGGGACGAAAGCAGTGGGATCATTACTGTCGGAGGACTCAAAAAAACACAAACATCGAGGGGTAATCAATGCTATGCAAGCTGCAAGCTGTGTGAGCCAGTATTCCGATAATAATGTAATTCCACACACATAAAATTCTCATGGTTCAAGTCACGCTGTAATTTCACGCTACCTCTGTGATTTATTACGACAAATCAAAGAATCCGAAATTCACAGGCTCCGACGGATATTTTATCTTGCAATTGAGCCAAAAACATGAAGGGATTTGAAGCCCACAGCTCCTCCCTGCATGGGCGCAATCAGTAGCACGCGCTTCAACTAAGGCTCCCTGAAGAAAAACATATATTCGGGAAAAGATCAGATTAGATTAGATTGGATTTATTACACGAGCTGATCGGGTGTGGACTTGCAACTGGGAACAAAACTAGACAAGAAAAAAAACATATGGAATCCATCCGATGAACAACAAATGAATGACATCAAAGCAAAGAAAAGAATATAAAAACCGTGAAAAACATCGAATAAGTATAAGGAGGGAACGAGGACAACAAAAAGATTAAAAAGAAACAAAAAAGAAAAAAGAATAGGAACCATAGGAAGGAGATTATGCCAAGTGTTGGGTCAACAGCCTTTTGAAGTGAGCAAGTGACTCAGGCATTGGCCCCCGCTTAATGATCCTATTAAATTCCAAACCGGCACGGTGTCAGAAGAAATGGCTTCTATACCTAGAATTGGGTCTAGGAATAAAAACCTTGAGATTCCCGCCACGCGTCCGATTATCACCTGTAAAGAACAGCTTACACTTATCAACGGATACCAAATTTGAGAGGTTTGTGGAAGGTTCCGTGTAAAATGACATACATTCCTGAGGAATCCATTATTCAACATGAAATGCAGTCTTCAGTATCAAGTTTATAAGTTTATAAAGTTTTATGCTTGTTGAAAAGAAAAAAAAGTTTGTGAATTCCGAAACTGCACCCACTTCAGCACAAAATTGTACTTCAAAGGAGCTATAGTTGTTGAAAGAAAGTCAGTGCAACAAAAAAGTACCTTCGGTGGTACTCGGGCGAAATTTCTCAGCATAGCCAAATTTTAGATACTGGGCGAAGTACTAATTTCCATAAATTTCGTACTGCTGAGAAAGAGCTCATCAAAAAACTTTCAAATCTGCTTTCAGATCAAAAATTCGTTTACTTTGAAGAAAGTTCTAGTCATTTGAATATGTGTTATAATTTTAACAGTAGTAGATTGCTGCTCCACGGCCAACACTCAAGATCAATCAGTTCGCGGCTGGTTTATAGCTTCTTCATGTGTATTTCATGTTTTTTTTTCTCAAAAGAGTTGATTGTAAATTGTCTTCCTTCGACTTCTCCTAATTAGTGAGGACCTTTATGGTGGAGGGTAGGGCAGAATAGTAGATTTTTTTTGAAGAAAGGTTTGGAGGAGAATCGAACAACTATTCCATACACGACTTGTCAAGAGAGCTTTTCTTGGACTTCGGCTGCTGGTGGGGGGGGGTCGTATAATTAATATAATCGTATAATTCGTCGTAGTTCGTATAATTTTCCTCGATAACCGCTTGACCCTACCTGCTACTGCATTTATTAACGTTAGAGAGAAGAAGAAGTCTCGTTGCTGCGGTTTTTCCTGTGAGCTATTCATCCTTTGTTTTATGCTTCAGCATTTATGTCAGTCGGTATTTTCGTCTAGGCGTCTGAGCTCTGTACCTAGTAGTACTCTTTTCCCGCTCCTGTCCCCTTTCGGCAAGATGAAAGCAATTTTCGATTCTGCACCGCCACTGCTCTTCACCCTTATTACTTCTCCACCCATTCGGTTGTTGGAAGCGTCAAAAACGGAGCCAGTGTTTCCTAGCCAGTTACCTTAAGAGGATCCAAGTCAACCCGTTCTTTCATTCAGTACAATAGATCCAATGTCTAGCGTCAATCAGCGCAAGAGCCTTATCATGTGTCGTGCAATTACTCAGGCTGCTGAGTACTCTTCGACCACCTCCTCTTCACATTTGTTGATGTTGATCAGCTCCTTCTGAACTCCTTAAAGGAGAGCATCCTCGTCTACCAGGTTTACGCGTTGCTGTTCAAATGTTCGAATTTGTTAACATCATTTATTATTGCGGCAGTGGACCTTTTCAGTGAAACATTATGGGTAAAATGTCACACGTTTTGATAAATCAGACACTTGGGAATTTTGAAATCTTCTTTTTGTTTTGAGTGAGGCGATTATGAGGATGTCGCCCCTCTGGTGGCTTAAGACCACCACTTTTCAAGGTCTATACATTCTATACGTATGTGCCAACACTCTGTATCTCACTTTCTGTCAGCAGTCTTCGCAGCTTCCCATACCTAGTTCGAAACTACTTTCCAATTACTAGTTGCATGGTCTATACTTGCTCTCCTCGAGTCGGATCTGTGGAGAAAGCTCAGAGACAGCACATGTTCGTTAACCATTGAGATCATTTGGTAGCCTGCCTGGTATCCACCCCTCAAGCGACAAGGTTTTCTCTAGAGAAGTTGGCGTACCGACGGCCCATGTCACCACAGGTCCTGTATATATTACAACGCCACCATGCCATCATTTTTGTCTACCTAGTACAGTACACCGAGTTTCTCAGAGAAAATCCGATGAATCGAGCGATGGGTACCAGGCGAAGTGAATACAAATCATGTTCTCTCTGACTAGTGACCTTGTGAGCGAAGTCGTTTCATGCTTCGCAAGATCCGGGACCCCAAGTCAACTTGATCTAGGATCTTGACCAAAAAAGTGAATTTGAGAGCTGAGAGAAAGGACGTCGAATTTTCCAACGTCTGAATATGCTCTCTGATGAGTTTTTGTCAAAAGCAGCAGGAGCGATCGCAAAAGAAAGAACACAGCTCTTTCTCTAGTAGAGCATCTTCATGGTGCCACTACAATATCCTTAGTCGTTAGTTATAAATATCACCATTTATGTGCATTGTATAAGTGGAGGATTTTCTCATTTATTTGACATGCATAACGTAGTTGTAAAGTCTTAAAGAAAAGAGAAATCAGAGAGATCAATAGGATGATGGCACAAGCATAAGCAATTGACGTGGTCTTTTTTTTCAAAAAACACAGCAAGTGAAATTTCTACGTTAAGCAGCATTGAGCAACGTCATTCTTAGCTTTGAGACCGCCGAAAACAGTAGTTGCTTTTTTGAATTATGAAAGTTTCAACCAAGTCAGAAAACTGAAAAGAAGTGGTTGGCAGAAGCAATTGACGGCAGTTACAGGGGTAGCCGAAAAAAGACACTTCACCCATCGTTTCAGGCAGCATTAATCACACCTTACTAAACTCAAATCGTCTGCTCCCAACTTAATATTCAGAAGCACATCTAAGTACATCAACAGGCTTTACAATATCTTTCTGCTCCATCCTCATCACGAGAATTTGCTTGTGCACTGTTCGAGCTTGACGTGCTTCTTGAAGGATCATGGTCCATTACGACATTATCTGAATACTAGTCGAAAGGGGTCTCGCATGTTCATAGCTAATGTCCCTAGGAAGCAATCTATCAGTGACCCGACTAGAAAATGTTCCTAGCAGTTTCAGGGCTGGAACGATTGTGGTAGGCTTTCCTGAGCTAAACGGTGATGGAAGATGACGTCGTACTTTGGGGACGGTGGCGGCAATGGAGGAGAGTCAACTCCTCCTTATCGGAAGACATCTAAGGGATGTTTTGCCATAAAACATTAATCAGCAGCGAAACGCTGTGCGATGAAAAGTTTGATGATGAGACAACTGGACAAAGTGTCTCTTTTTTTAGCCACCCCTGTATAAACGTCTACAGAGTACACTCTTGGCTATTTTTCTCGGTGTTGAAATTAGGCCTATAAACTAACCAGGAAAGGTCATTGCGCCAACAAGGCCAATCGAAATGTGGCGTGCATTTCTATACGCGTCTTGCTCTGAGCTCAACTCTGCTTTCCGTATCTGCTAACACATTTCCAGAAAGAGCTACGGAAGTTTCATTTTCCGCCCTTACTTTTCAATGTTTTGCCTGGAAGCCCATGTAGGCTCCATTATGAAAGTTCCCGCTTTCCAAGCTTCGGTGGCATATCTGGAAGCGGCCTTGCTCCTTGAGCAAGGATTTCGGCTCCGTCTGAAGTTTGTTGTTCTGCTTCGTTTAACATAGCTGAAAAGCCTTCTAGAATACGTTATTTTATCAACGGTCGCCTATATCCCATGAAGAGTTTGCAAGCAAATTCTCAGCAGTTAGCAATTATTTTTATTTTCTCTAAAAGGTGTACAGAGGTTATTCTATCACGATGCAAGGACTTTGTATTGGAATGACGGACAAATGAGTGAGTGCACGAATTTCAGAGGTTGGCAAGGACTTTGTATTGGAATGACGGACAAATGAGTGAGTGCCCGAATTTCAGAGGTTGAGTCAAAATTCTAAATTGGACGAAAGTTTGCCCAAATGGAGAGTCCCACTGCCTGAGAACGTGTATCGCACTATTACGGAGCGAAGGTGCCTGGCGCCTGCGCAAAAGGGCCCAGAGCAGGGTGGAAGTTGCTTGAGAAATCAGCAGTCGGCTCGTAGAGGATTATCGCCCGTTCAGAAGATTATAAGTTCAGGAACATAGGGTATATACCGTAACCCTCTCGGCGTTAGGACTGGGGCGTCATCGATTGATGATCGTTGATCGAAATGTCACGTGTCATCGATTTTGTATGCCTGCTCGTCCCCCACTTTCGTTTTCTCTGCGCTCTCTCATGGGGAAGAGAATGCGTCGAGCAAACCCGCGCAATATACCCGGCGCCATTTATGTACGAGGTGGATGATGGTGCACCTGCTTATTTGGCCTCACGAGCGTTGAGGCCGCATATGGGATTTCATCCCCCGCCCTGCTTAGACTGCGCGCGGAGCGTGCGCGGCGTTCGCCTTAATCGCTCCAGTTCAGGAGCATGTGGTGTATACCGTAACCTACGACAGCTCCGGCGCCAATGTGGGTTACGGTATACACCCTATGTTTCTGAACTTATAAAATTGTCGCCCGTTCTTTCGCGCTTTCCCGCGCGGAAATTCACATTCGCGTGCATTTACTCTTCACACTACTCTCTCACAGCAGAGATCGCGTGCATTCACTCTTGACACTACTCTCGCACAGCAGAGAGCCATGGTCGAGGAAATTCTCGACCGTTATTCACCCTGGCCCTGAGTAGTCAGGAGCACATGCCTAGAATTCATTCTTATCTGTCCTTGAATTCTTCGTGCAGGCAACTATACGCATGCACGCTGGGCCTGTTGGGGACCTTTCTAGGTAGTGACTGCAAACAGCGAAAGAGTAAGCCCGCCAAAGAGTTGATCCCAGGACCTTTTCTTCGTGAGTCCAGACCACCGCCGACGCGCATTTCTGCTCCATAATCATTTTGAGAGAGGCGTTCAGAAGAGAATGAACGCAGATTCAATTAGCGTCTCAAGGCGCGTATAGCGAGTGATGTACAGTAGCGATCAAAAGTTTGGAAACTTTTTTGTTTTCGATCTGACGCAGCCGTTAAGCGACGGAAATGCCTCAAATTCACGTACTGTACGTATACAAGATCAAGTGTAGAATATGATGTGGAAGATGACTTCGTAAAACCGAACATCAATTTCGAAACATACGATTTTTTTCAAAAATTGGCGCGTCAAAAGTTTGAGAACTCTGCAATTCCAAAGCGAATAATGTACAGTACACCTCGATTCCAAGTGATAAATTGAAAATTCGTTGACTAAGTGTGTGATTCTATGGTGGCGTCGTTTTTTTGGTATTACTGAATCAGTTATAACATCCTTTTTGGAATCTTAAGTGGAATCCTACACTTTTCTAATTTAATCAAATTATTTGGTAGAATTTTGTGCTGGGACGTGAATGGGACGATGTGCGCTTTCCCCTATTATGCACAGCTCTGTTATATTTCGAATCTTGACTTGTTGCCTTTATAACAGCATTTTTTCTGACAACGGAAGGATCCCAGGTCGAATTGGCCATTTGAAATGAAACCTACACTCACGGACGTATTTTCGGACGGTGATCTCAAATCCGTCTTCCAAATTTGCGGAACGATTCTCTGAACAGAGTTGGAAAGGTGGTTTCAAATGAAAGCCCACAGATGATTGCGCGGTAGACCGAGCAGATCGGGAGCGGCCTGGCCGAGGGGTAGTGCTGGCTGTTTGGGTTGGTGATATCATGGTTCGGAGCTTGATCGGCTGGAGGTTTTGCACTTCATCACTGTGCCTGTTTTCAGTATAAAGAACTGTTCGGTGTTGAAGCCTACATTGTGTACGACGTTGCCACTTGTTTAGAGGGGTTCGCTCCAAGCATCGACTATTTTCGTCATAGTTTTTTGGTGTTTTCCCTAGCTAATAACCTAGGAAAAAATATCCCGTGGTTATATGAACGTAAGCTTGCAGGACAGTCACGTATATGAGTTTTCACAACTATACTGGAAGTCTAATTCCATCCCATGGTTAGACTCTGTCAGTGGAGTAATGGATAGATGACCAACCCAAATTTTTTACGTTGGGCCAAAATATTGGATTTGGATGAAAAGTCGTCGAAAGGGGTAGTACGACGCGCTGAATACGATTATGACCTCGTTTGGTACGAAAGATCTTTTGCGCGAGGCTAGAGGTACCAGAAGTGGTCATTTGCAATGGCGCGCACACTTGTTCGCAGCTCCTCGCTACCTCTTTACACTTTGATATGGGCAAGCGCTGATGACCTAGCATGGATAAATGTCTCCCAAACAATGTCTTCAGCAAAAGCAAAAGTGAGAACTTGCCGAGTGATCTCACGGCCTTTCGTCCGACGACCCCGGCCACCGCCACTGCACTATCTCGCTTCATAACTACGTTAAGAGAATCGTTCCGCAAATTTAGAAAGCAGATTCGGAAGCGGCTAAAAATACATATGGAAGTGCACAGTTCATTACAAATGGTCACTTCGACCTGAATGGACCCACCCTCTGTACGAGACTGCTCCACCATTTTCTGACTGCCGTAATCTGGTACCTGGAATGAGTTTTCTACTTGACTGATCACTTTGCAAAGTTCACAACATCATTTAAAAAGAAGGCAGAAATTAAATTCGTCGCTGAGCACAGTTTTGTACCTCTCGCCTTCCGTCCAGGTTCGTCACTTGTGAGCGGCAGCCACTTGGGCTATCCCGCTCTGAAAGCCCAACAATGGCTCCTTGCTGGGACATCATCCACAATTTTCATCAAGTCCCCGCGGATGTAAAGCAGCACTACTGCTCGCGAAATCCGAAAAAGTCGTTTGTTGGTAGATAATGTCGGGAGACAAAACAAGTCTTCAAAACCTCAGAAAAAAATTGAAAAAACAAATTCGTTTTGAGTTCATATTTATAGCTGAGTCGTTCTTTACATGATTGCTCGACTCTGATTGTCTCAGGAGGATAATAGCGATTTTGTAGAAGTTAATCTGATTAGAAACGTTCTCCGCACTTCGCACTGTAGGGTCTAAAGAAGCCACTCAATCAAAGTAAGGTCTTCCTTCCACGCAATTCGTTTGAACATTCCAAAATAGTTATTAATCAAGCTAAAGTTAACATGCATGCACAAAACATGCAATTATTGAAGAGAAGAAACCAGAAAGACGCGGAAAAGAGAAAGTTTCCAAACTTTTGACGCAGCAATTCTTCAAAAAAACCGTATTCTCCAGAAATGATTTGAGATTTCAAGAACTCCCGTAACGCATCGTATTCTACACTTAATTTTGTACACTGTGTGTGAATTTGAGATAACTTCGTTGTTTATTGGCTCCGCAGGATCAAATAGTAGGTCGGCGGGTAAGTTTCTTCACCTTTTGGATTTGGCTTATTTCCTTTCAGTTTGTAATGGTCTGGGCAGCAACGTTAGCAACAACAGACAATGTAATGTTGCTTCTATCAGTGTCATTGGATTGTTTTTACTCTCTCTCATTGCAGTATGGACAGCACTTCAGTCTCAGAAGGGAAGCTTCGGGCTTGCGTCATGTCACACTATTCTTCTACCATTCTGGCTCTAATATGAAGGCTGCCGAGACCAAAAGAGGGATTGGTATAAAAAACATGCTTCCAGCTACAAGACCATCATTCGCTGGTACAAACGTTTCAAGATGGGGACTATACTCTCGAAGACGAAGATAGGTCTGGACGCTTATCTGACATCATTTTGAGCGAGCTGCGGCGTGTAGTGCAAACGGATCCATTCCAATCTACCAGGGAATGGCGAGCACGCCTGGGGTTCGCAGTTCCACTGTCGCCGCTGGGTTGAAGAAGTTGGGAATGAAGAAGAAGCTGGGACGATATATACCGCACCACCTCGAGCATCGCGATTGCCGTGTGGATGCCTGCTTGACTCGCCTTAATTTCCACACAGAGAACACATAGCTGGAACATCCCATCACTGACGATGAGAAGTGGATCGACTACATCAACCTCCACAGGAAGGCACAGTGGGTCGGTCCAGCAGCAACGCTAAGAGAGGTCCCCAAAGATGTGCAGGGATGTGCGTGGGCCTGTACTTTGGCAACTGCTGGATGAGGGAGCTACTGTCACCGCCAATCTCTACACGGAACAGCTGCGGATTTGAGCGAGTCGTCGATCAGCGGCAAGGTGTAGTTTGAAAAGTCAGCATGACAATGCCAGATCGCACGTTGCGAGAGAGGTGAAGTAGGAGCTCGTGCAGTATGGATGGACAGTACTCCTCCATCCCCTGTGAAGCCCAGTCGTCGCTCCTTCCGACTATTGGTTGCTCTCCGATCTAACTCGTTGCCTAGACGGGGAAAGCTTCAGGACTCGCGCTCATGTCGAAATCGAGTTGACGTCATATTTTGACTCGCACCAGCCCGCATTCTGGAGGGACGGCATCTATAAGCTACAATCACGTTGGTAAGAAGTAGTTGACGACGATATTGAATATAGTCAATCTTGTGCACTTCTGTACGCTGATAGAGCTTGTTAATAAAAATGGCACCAAACTTTTTGGCCGACCTAATACAAAAGTTTCCAAACTTTCGACCGCTACTGTAGATCCCATTTCAGTTGGCCAGATTAATCAAAAGACCTTCCCTGGTAGGCCTCAAAAGTAGCTGATATAAAACTTCTTTCACCTTTATTATATTTTGTATGATTGTGGGCATTCATATGGAGTTTTCGATAAGGTTCTTTTCTTTGGATGAAATTCATGATACTGCATTCAGTTTGAGGTTGGCCCCATTTCCCAACCCTTTCCTATTCATATTCGGTTGTGTACGAAAAGGATGGCTGATAAGGATTCAGCACATGAGCTGCCATTAAAATAAATTTTTCTTCACACTATGCAACCACGCAGCAGCAATCTATCTTAGTCATATCGGCTGTACGCGAAGGAGAATGGCCAATAAGTATTCAGCACATAAGCTACCATTGGGATTGAATTTCCATCATACGGTAGGAAGAAATTTTGGTCTGTCCTGCTAAGATGCCTTCTATCATGCGTGAGAAACATTCCTCTCTGACACAGTGAGTATGTCGCTTTCGGAGAGCTTTTGAAGATCGCGAAAGGGTTGAATACGTGTCAAAGACGAGAAAATGAGAGATAAAAACTAGTGAGGAGAGTAGATACAAACGAATGTGATGATTCCGCTAGACTGGCGGTTTGAGAATCAGAGAAGCGACTGATTTAGAAGTCTCTACTTGTGGAGTCTGTTGGAGACTGACCTCTTCGCGCTCGACTGAAGACGCAATTCTCCTTCTCTCCACTTATTATTAGAATACAGAGTGGGTAAAAATTACGATAATAAGAGCGTGAGTATTGCAGCTTCCAATTATATACACCAGGAAATTTTGAACCATATTGTGTATTATTTTGGTAACTCAGCGTTCGATCTTTCTCTATGTCACATGAAACATTCCGGAGGAGTGAGGCGTTGGCATTCCTTCAACTACTCGGGGAACAACCACTCTTTTGCTCCAATCAGCTGCTTGATTGTGATACAGGGTGGCCAGAAATTACGGTATCAAGACGGTATCAAGATAAAGTGAGGAAAGGAACAGGGCCAGGGAGGCACATGTGGACACCAACAATATAATTATGGGAAATTACTAAACAAAGTACAACATCACTTCTCCGACTGGGTGCTGTATGCATTTATACCTGAGTGAAGTCATCTCGGAAACGCATCGTGCCTGTTGTTTAGGTAGGGTGACATCAAGCTTGTCCTAGGATCTTCTATGTTCATCGATGCTTTAGTGATACTTAAAGGCAAAAGTCAGGCTCGTGTTTGGGCATTATGGTGATTGAAACTGACTATACACTGCGTTCAATAATGATACATCCACCCACGTTTTCTTCAAAAACTCACATCTCACGAAGTTTCTCAAAAAACTGTCAAGACAGAAAATGTGTCGAATTCGATAGCGAATCCGAATATCAACACAAAAATTTAGCTCGAAGAAGTCAAAAGGTTTTATGCCTATTTTTTTCAGAAAGTGTCGAATTTCCTATGTTCAAAAATGATACATCCACCCCGTGTTTCTTCGTTGCTTTTCAACTTTGCTTGATGAAACTGATTGATCGTCGTCGGTTATACTTTTCAGTTTATTACAATAGGAAAACAGCCGTCGGATTTCAAAAGAAGGGAAAATTGTCGTAAAAAGGAATGAAGAAGCTCAGTCAGTTACGTGGGGCGAAAATTGAGTGGGAGTCACGTAATGGTTCGCAATTTTTTTTGAGATTGTGTGCCTTTTCAGGTCACAAAGGGTTACGGACGTTCTCCGCTGGTTTTTGATCGAGTTAGTTGCTCCATCATGAAAAAAGCCAAGAATTTCATCCAGCCATGCTTAGAATTTGAGCCTTCTTTCGAAGTTAAGCTCACAATCGGTATTGTTTGCAGTCTGTGGAAGAGCTTGTAACTTAATTTTCCAACGGAAAATGAAGGAGGATTTGTTTGTGGGGGGAAATTGTCCTGAAAACTCTGTCATTTTATGCTAGGAAAGAGCAGCCAAGCTGAAGGAGAGAGACAATTTCTTTATTTCTTG
>KZ345803.1:57877-68564 GCA_002352805.1 Teladorsagia circumcincta | reverse complement strand
AATGATAATGTAAAATTCTGAAGGCGAAGGCCTTGAAGGAGTGCCTGTTTGTAATCATAGGAGACACCTAATAGTTTGCTGTAATACTTCCACCAAGGGCGTAATTTTGTATGGGGAAAAGTGTGCTGATGTTCGCCATGGGCAGAATAGCAACTGGACAATTATCATATACATAACAACTCATTGCACTGATATATCAGAATCATATTGTTTTCCTGTTCTGTTAGCGGTGAGTTTTCCCTATCATCCCCATCTCATTATCACACTATGACCACGACTGTGGACGGACGGACGACAGACATACTGACATGCACATACATATTCACATAAATATAGTTGAGCTCAAAACACTTCTCCTGAAATCAATTTCGCTCAACTTTACATATGTTTTAGAGACCAATTACTTTTTACCGGCGAGCCATCGTATATCGGTTAAATTAGAAAGTAGTAGGAAAAAAATTACTACGCTGGGAACTCCCGTATGTGACCCAGTTCTTGAAAAGTGCTTACAATTCAATACAATCGACTGTATGATAAACAACATCGAGAATCAGTACTTTGTTGATAAATCTCCAAAGGCGCTGACCGTTAACAGGGCCTAAGCATGTTATCAATCAATGAATTTGCTACTATTGGAAGAACTCCCTCCACCTTGCTTCAGACCTGATGAGTTTCACGTGTAGTAGAAGCTTAGGATATGCAACTGAAGTTGTTCGTCAAAGGCACGCCATGCTGCCGAGAGCGCTCTCAAACATTTGAGGTGCGATGGGTGAACTTTAGATACATATGTGTACAGTAGCGTTGGGAAGTTTTTTGTTTTCGAACCAGGGCAGCAATTAAGCTACGAAGACGCCTCAAATTCACTTATTACTACTTATTATTCACAAAATCTATGCGGAATGGTATCACAATTTTGGCAGAGCAAAAATTTAGCATAAAACTATATTAAAACGCAGTGTGTCAGAAGTTACGATTTGAACCTTTTTAATACATTTGGAACATCTCTCTTGTGACTTTTAATAGATAGTTTCCAACAGGTCAACGTTAGTGGACACGATGCCCTCAGGAATGGACGCTCAAGCAATAAGATAACAAGATTCCAGGTTACAAGTGCAAAGATAATCACCAGCTCAGTGGATTCGCCTACGTAGTCTGAGACCACTTCGAGTAAATGTTGATAGAGGGGAGTTTACGTTTTAGTCAAGGTAACTTCTCCTGCAATCAACGTGGCCTGCAATCAGTTTGACATTAAAATTCTGTCGGCGTAAAAGCCGATATAAATGCGCGAATAGGAAGCAGGCCAGCACTTAGGGTCAACGTTTGTTGGAAGATGTCGAAGCTCATGCCTGTTATCCTCTTGCTTCTTATGTTGCTGAGGTGAGCATTGCTGTCTTAAAAATCTCTGGCAGCAGCCTAATTCGCCAGCTCTCGTACTAGCTGCTCACATTCTTATAAATTTGTTTGGGCCTGAGGGTCTACAACAGTAGTGCCTTTAATTGCAATCTTTTCTGTTCATTCGTAAGCCACGTGTGGAGGACGACTTTTGCGGTGGATTCTTCCCACAAATATCCGATTCTGGAGTACCTGAAAATATATTGTGAAAATATAAATCGTCGCCGAAAGAAGCCGTTGTCTTTGTACCAGCCGTCACCAAAATGTGAAATCGATCGCCTTCGCATTTCAGTGAGGTCGTCGCAATTGCTGATGCGTAAAGGTTTTTGTGATTGTGGGTGTGTAATGCATGGTACAATAGCGTCCTTGCCTCACCAAACCGTATATTTGACAATGTTCACTGTAATCTCGAGTTTACGTGGGTATTGGTATAGGATGGAGCTCCTTGAAGGCGGACCAATTCCCTGATGTGAAGTCAAAGCTGAGGATAAAGTGACCGACAAATCCCTTATGTAGCAGCCAGATGACACCCACTTACCTAGAATCGGAGAGCATAAAGAATTCAAAGGGAGGTCTTTCCTGGGCTAATCGCTAGTTTTTGAAGCTTTTGATCTTTGATCACCAAGGTTACAGGCCTCAAACGGCTATGCTTGGAGTCAAAAGAGCCGAAGGTCTCCGTGAACCCAGCCCACGTGGTTAAAGGTGCAACCTGAGCAGAAGTCGTGTTCATGAATGGGGCGCTCCCGTGCGTGGAAATTACCCGATAAGGGCGCTGGAACCTTGCAAGTTCGGCTGCAGCAGCTGCAATTTTCTTTTTTTGAAAGCAGGCTGTTGTCTGGCCCCCTCTCATCTATTGACTCTCGTTTCCGCTCTCCTCTCTGCTCACGATCTATCATTGACTTAGCACAGCCGCATCGTGAAGGTGAGTAAGCCCCTAAGTTGAGCGTTTTCTATGAATTTTTTCCCTTTTTTCTTCACTGTGACCATTACCACACCATTACTTTCGCACTGGTGTGCAAAAAGCTTATCATTTGGTGGGTTTATTTTTAGTATACGGGTGGCCACAAATTACAGTAACAAGACAAAGTGACCACAGGAAATTTATACAGCATGTAAATGACAGTCGGAAGGAGCAAGTGTATTAATTAGAGATTGAGAAACAAAGAATAGGGTTACCTCCCAAAGTGGCTGAGGCTTGCGTTGGCAACGAGCGAAGTAGTCCGGGCAACGCACTCACCACGGCGTGTTAGTAAAGAACCGCTAATTCACCCCAGCCAGGCATTCAGGAATGGTGCCTTTTTACGCTTGCGGACTTTCCTCTTAAGAGGCTTTCTGATGCTCAAAAACATACAGTTGAAATTATCCCACTTTGATTTCAAATATGTATGCGATGAGTCTTGCTACCGTAATTTGTGGTCACCCTGTATAGTACGTAAGCACAAAAGAGTGATTTTAGCGAAGCGAGCATAACACAAACAGCAAAAACAACAACTGCTGTGCCAGTGCAGCAAATTGCACATTCGAATGAAGTGCCATCAGAGAAACGTGAAAGCAGAACTAAAAGGTTAGATTCGTAATACTTCCGAATTTCATTGTAGCGGCAGGTGGAAAGTACTTTACCCACTAGCGCCTTTAGCATCGCTGCCTTTTCGATCCCGGTGGTTGACGATTGGTGATTCGTTGGAGTAGAAATAATTTCTCAATTCAATTCCCACATAGTATGACAAAAATCCAAATGTGAACGAATTACAGCATCTTTGACTCGCTTAGATATTTTGATGAAGATGCTGCGAACTACTCTGATGATGCGCTTCCCAATCTGCCACTTCGAAACATGGTCGTAATTCCAATCTGACGGATGTAAGATTGTGACCAGCATCTACCTGGTTGAGGGTCATATCCTTTCAACCTGGTCAGAACTGATCACGCCCCCACTTCTTTATGTTGGTGGTTATGTTAGCACCTCGTTTCTCTAGTACTATAAAGATCGTGACGTTGACATCGGGTTAACTTGCAAGCGCCCATGCAAATTGTATGATACTTGATCCGAAATATATTTGTGAAAAATCTTGACGAAATTGAGTATATGCAAGTGTTTGCCAGTTTTATCATAATCACAATCGAATTTTCAGGGTATCGACCAGGTATTATGCAAGCGAACCAAGGAGAATTAGATACCGATATAACGTTAGAAGAGAGGTCCTAAATCTTTCCGCCGTTGAACAACCAATCGAAACCATAGTTTCTGCTATGACATACGGTTTGTTGAAAGGAGCACGTTCTTTCGAGGCGACACTGAAAAGTGATGGAAGTAAACCGCACCATATCAAGATCGATATTGCAAAATGATACGATATTTCAAAAATTCAAGGAAAGTCGTTGAGTTATAGCTTGCAATAAACTATTTCTGCATTAAAAGAAATATGAACCCTCCAGATTTCAAGCGACACAACCCGCAATGGCCTTGTGTGGGTATGGGTTCAGCAAGAAATCTGAATTCAAAATGCTGCTTCCAAAGTGTATAAAGCAAAGAGAGGCCACCTTGAAATCACAATACTGGGTTATTCAGCAAGTTTCCGCCGATTCCCACCTGGTGTGCATGCGTTGGTTCAATCAGAACAGTTCTGAGCAGAATAAAACTCACTGCAATTCACGAACATTTCGTCACAAGGACACCTGAATCCTACATGGTTGTCAGGAGTGCTGGAGTTCTGGGAGAGGTCATTTCATCTTCACGTTGGATTTCAGAGCATTTTTCTCTGAAGTGGCTATCCATACGTTCGGAGAGGGCCACGGATAGGCAAGAGGTTTGATGAATAGGATGTTAGCACCACCGTTCAGTAGCGCAACCAGTTGAAATTTTGTAAGGTTGGTGCTACAGTATGTGTTCAAGGGGCATCGTGAGCAGATTTTGGTTCCTTTTTGGTTGCACTTGCTTATGTTCAGTGAATTTTGATACCTTGCTGAGAAGACAGTCCACAGTAAGATTTCCACTTGGTCTCAAAGGCTCATAAGAGTCATCTTAACTTCCCCTCCGACTTTATGAAAAGCTGTTGACACTAATCTCGGTCACAATTTTTGGAGAAGGCTCATAGTTATTGCGGAAAAAACGTTTTTCATTTTGAAAATCACAAATATTCAAGAAGAAAATCGTCTCCATTGAACAGGAGTTGGTCGAGGAAATCGGATAGGTGTTGGAAACCGGGATCCTCAACGCCACTCGCTTGTTGACTTTTTCAGCCTCCTACACATAGTTTGCAAGCACAGGTATGTCATGTTAATTCAGCAACAGGCTCTTCTTCAGCTGTGCGTGGATATGGTTTGATCAAGATCCTGAATTGATTTTCATTGATGTCCGATCCAGCCTATGCCCTCATCATCTTCGAGGCTCTCGCAAGCTTCAGAAAAACTATTTGAACCATTGCCGCACAAAGTGTTTGTTTTGAGTCTTGGACCAACCACAGAGTTGATAACGTACCCGTTCGCTTCCTTTTCTGGCTTGATATGTCTCATTCATCGTCCTGCGCTCGTCACGGGCGGTCTTGATAATCAATGCTGTCGTCGCCTGCCCCTGTTCTTCCCGCAAATCAGACTGTACTCTCTTCCACAAGCCTTAAGGCCTCAAATAATTCTTTCTTGAACACCGACAGTCTAATGCTGTTGAAGAAGTTGCACGGAATACTAGCAAGGAAGGCTCCGGATGTGATTCCCTTACTGGAATAGTTCGTAAGTTCGCTATCACTTCTTTCTAGTGATGTTCGAGGCTGATAAACGCCGCTGGTGCTAAGTGTTGTTCGGTGTACCTGAGGCCGGAAAGAAAAATCTCTTCGCCCTCCCAGCGTCAAGTACACACCGAGTCATTTGTTGCCGGTCTGCTTGTTCGCTGGATATTGAGACCCAACCAGTAGAAATCTACCGAATGGGACCCATGACAGAAGGTAAACCAAGATTAGTTAAATGTGTTCTTTCTTTGCAGCGTTTTCTTCTGGAGGCCCTATCGAGATCACGTTTCCCAACATACCCCAATCCAGCACTCCCGTGACCCTCCCGTGTGCTCTTTTAAATGCGCGCAGCCTCAAGAACAAGTTACCGCACTTTCACGTCCTAGTGAGCACTCTAAAACCATATTTAGTCATCATCAATGACTCATGGCTTAATAGTAAAGTCGCCGACACCGATATTTCTAGCGGGTTTCCTTATACTGTTCTGACATGAGACAAGACAGATCCAGTCGTAGAGGGGGTGGTGTATGTGCCTTAATCCATAGTCTTCTCCTTTTCGAACGGGTGCACATCAATTGTGCCGATCTCACGGCTGACGTGATATGCTTTGACATTTTTCTAGCTTTCAACATGAAACACCGATTTCTACTAATCTACCGGCCTCCCGATTCCTCAAGTGTACAGGATGAGCTCTTAACATCGATTATCTTTGACCTTGCATCCGCCATGCCCATTACGACCACTGTGGTAGGCTATCCGAACTTAGATATTGATTGGTCCAATCACTGCGGCGACTCGCCCCCTGCGGGAAAATTACTCTCTGCTTTCGATGCCTTATCACTAAATCAATTTGTTGATTTTCCTACTCGTCACGGCAAGGTCTTAAATGTAGTACTGTCCAC
The DNA here is from genome assembly GCA_002352805.1 of Teladorsagia circumcincta. Lineage (NCBI taxonomy): Eukaryota > Metazoa > Nematoda > Chromadorea > Rhabditida > Trichostrongylidae > Teladorsagia > Teladorsagia circumcincta. The sequence goes on along the minus strand of KZ345803.1, from coordinate 62,548 downwards.
TCAGGGATGCATCTCTTGCACAAAACCGCTTCCTCCACTCTCTTCGTCCAATCATAACATCGTAGTTTTTGCTCTCGTCACTGTCCACCAGCCTAAGTCACACACCATCACCAGCGATTACAGAAACATGGACAAAAATGCCATAGCATATCACCTTAAGCGCCTAGATTGATGGACCATTAATCCGAATTACAACGATATTGATGATATTTATGCCAGATTCTGTAGAATCGTCCACAACCTGATTGACAATTTTGTTCCACTAAAGCCTTTTCGGACAAATTTAAGTAGTTACCCCGTTCACATACTCAACCTGCTTCAGCAACGAGAAAGGATTTTCTATTCATCTCGTGACCCTGGAAGTTAAGTTGCCTTCCAGGATATCAACAAAAAGCTAGATCACACTTGGAACGCTTCTTATCCTATAAAGTGAAAAAGCTAGCTATGAAAGGTAACGCGAAATATCTCGCCCATCACGCCAGCAAGTTTCTCAAGACCGCCAGTTACACATATACTCGAAGGTAGCAACGGCAAAAAGTACTCTACCAGCCGAGATAAAGCCGAAGCTTTTGCAGACTTTTTCGGAAGTGTTTTCTCTCATCATTCAGAATGTACCCATGGGGTTTCGCCCGTCACTAGTGAGTGTTTTGGATTACCAAAAATCACTCCGCAGATGGTCCTAACCCAATTCGCCCATTGAAGCCTTCACTCTCATCGACTGCGGATCGCATTCCCCAACTAATCTTCAAGAGGTTCGCGAAAGAATTGGCTGCCCTTCTCCTCATATCTATAAAATTTCTCTGTTACTAGGGCAAGTTCTCGCTGTTTGGAAACATCCCACAGTTATTCTTATTCCTAAGACGGATGATCCTAAGCTGATTCCTAATTTCCGACCCATTAACATCGTGCCTACGCCTCTTAAATTTATGGAGAAAATCGTTAACGCTAGCCTACTCGACCAGGTGCTGAAGCTTCGATGTATTCCTTACGAACAGCATGGGTTTCTGCCCGGTGCATCCACTTGTACTCAGCTGGTAGACTGCTCCCATACCTGGATTGAAGCCATTAACCTGGGACAAAATGTTAGCACTCTTTACTTCGATTTATCTAAAGCCTTCGATACTGTGCATAGACCCAGCCTTTTGGCTAAGCTCGAAAGCCTCGGTGTCGAAGAGCGAGCGCTTCGATAGTTCCAATCTTATCTAGCGGACTGGAAAATGAAAGTGCGCTTTTCCGACTATGTTTGGACGAGTAGGGAATGCACCTCGGGAGTGCCCCAAGGGGGATTCTGTCCCCTTTATTGTTCCTCATATACACCCATGACCTCGTCGCATGCATAAAATCTGATAGTAGGCTTCAAGTTTCCGCCTATGCAGACGATGTGAAGGTATCCATCGCGTTTCATGCGCAAGATCGGGATGAAGCTCAGAAGCTCTTAAATAATGCCGTCGAAAATATGTATGTGTAATTGGTGCTCGAGATGGGGATTGAAAGTCAACCTCAGAAAATGTCATCTGTTCTCACTTGGGCCAGTGCAGCTTGAAATAAGTTTCCCAGATGGTACTTGTGACACCGTTCGACAAGATCTCGGTGTCAATTTAACCTCGGGACTGAAGTGGAGCGCTCACGATGCTGATGAAATCTCTACCAAAGCTCTCAGACTAGTTCAGCTTTTATTCAGGAATATTCACACATCTGACATTTCCGTCTGGATCAGACTCTACAAGATGTATGTTCTCCCTATAGTCGAGTACTGTAGTCCGTCTGGAGTCCCTATCTGGTCAAAGATATCCAGAAAATTGAATCAGTCCAGTAGTCATTCACTAGAGTTTTGTATTATCGAACATTTCCGGATATTAGCTACCCTCGAGCTCTGCCATCGTACCGAACTCGACTTCGGGAGCTCAACTTGAAGAGTCTGTTCCAGAGACGTGTTGAAGCCGATCTGATTTTAGCTTTCAAACTTCTCAAAGGAGAGTTTCGTTTGCAGCATTCCAAATTTTGGATATTCCAGCCGTCTCGAGGGCGAAGAAGCGTCTTTCAAGTCTTTCAAGTGTTCAATCACGAAATGCGAAATTGGCGTCGGGAACTCAGAGCCAACAGCTTCATAATACGGACAACTAAATGGCTGGAATCGCTACCCTCCCAGCTCCTGGCGTTTGACAACTCGTCACAATTCAAAAAGGCTATTAGGAAATCTGATATTCTGAATCTGCTGGGCATCTCAGACGTGTGCTGAATAGCTGTTTTTCTTAGCTGTCTTGCTGTCTTTCGTTGGACTGCTCATTGCTTTTTGTTCTGCGGTTCTACCCTTGCTTAGCTTATCACAACCTCTCTGTATACATGCCGGCTGGCGTCTCGAATCCTAACTCATTGATACTGTGTCGGGTTGGAAGGACGTCGGGCTCCTTTCACCTCCATCCACTCGTCTTACTCGCGGCCCTCGCCTAGCTTGCCGTCTTCACGTGGGTGGTCGGTATACCCGTGTCTCAAAGTTTCGGTAAGCTCCATGACCCCGCATGTGGCGACTGGGCATCACAGCCGACTGATGCAGGCGAAGCCGTGGGTAGCGCTCAGATGCTGTGTGTTTAGTGTGCACGGCGCTCCTCCTCTATCTGGAGCTTCTAGAGAGATATTTGTCGATGTGTGAGTCTGGTAGTACGCCTGATGTCCTGTCTATCTAGCGCTTTTTCCTAGCGCGTTTTGCTAAGCAATGAGTTTCCTAAGCAACGATCCGAATCGCTGGACATACAAGCCATCCCGCGACTTTCCTTTCCTTTATTCGGCCTCTTCTCGCTCCCATTAGGTAGCTCATTCTCATCCCGAGAAAAGTTTGTCTTATCTTTTTGTCACGTTTCGTTTTTTTGTTTTTGTTCCCGTTTCTTTTCACTTTTGTTTGTTACCCTCAAACGAACATTGACGAGTCGTGCTAGTTCCTATCGCTTAGCTGTAGCGCGTCCTCGAACGCAAGATAAATAAATAAATCCCTCTATTATATAAACCGTTTACTTGGTGTGTCGGTTTGTATGTATGTGTGTCTCTATGTGTGTATGTATGTACGTATGTCCGTCTGTCCGTCCGCAATGAAGTGATAAGGAAGCTGATGGGATAAACAGGCCGCTAACAGAGTCGGGTAGCTCACAGGACTTTAGCTATGAATGTTTTGCAATGGCATGATTGTGATATCACCCCGTAGGCTATATAAACACCCTGAGCATATTATCGGCCATTCAATATGGTGCTGCATGGCAGCTGGAGGGTAGGTGAGGGAGCAGGAGGCTGATGGAGGAGAGGGGGAGAGAGTGGGAAAAACAATCCTCGATAGATTTAATGTACAATAAATTATCAGATGCTATCTTGGCGTCATCTGACGATGCTCTCTACTTCATGAAACACCTTTTGTACACAGCGTTACCTCCACGAGGTGTCGGGTCACAGGAGAAAGAGGGCACAGCGGAAGGGGTGTGCCCGTGCAGGAAAAGGAGCTTCCGCGATTGCCGGGGGAGCAATCTGGTAAATAAATATGCTTGAAATAATGATTCCACGCAGATTATTCTTTCGAACAGGTGGGGTTTTCAGGCCTTTTGAAGAGCGGCAGTAATTGATGGAAAACAAAACTGACACTAGTGCCAGAAAGAGCGAGAAATCTCTTCAAAATTATATGTAAAGTTGCGTCAGCTCGCTGGAGATAATGTCAGAACTGAATTATTCCATTTATTACATGTTAAATGACATGTAAAGCAGAGCACAACAGTTCATAAAACAAGCAAATCAATTCCAGCAAAAAAATGATTAAGATAAACAATGAAGATAATGAGAAACAACTTTCCTGAGTTTATCGAAAGAAACTGGTATTTGCTTAGCTTTACTCAACTTTGCGTACTCCGTTCCAGCCCGAAAAGTGAAAAAATTTCTGCCAATAGACGTACGAGAATGTCGAAAAATAGCTTGAACACATCACCCCTAGTCTTGGACGGTACCAGCTTGAAAAACAAGGGTCACTCAAATCAATTCGTTTACTAAGAATGCTGTGTACCATAAGTATGTCGTTTCTTTTTCTCCTGAGATGTAGCGGACCTAAATTAAGAATCTTGTTTCTTGTCAACCCACGAGGTATGCTTCTGTAAGTGAAACCTAGAGTTCTAATGAAAATCTTTTGTGTGAAGTTATTCTGAATCTTTTCCAGCCTGTCCGAGAGCGTTTTCTTGTGAGGATAGTAAATGCAGGCACAATATTCGAGAACTGAGCGCACGTAAACTTCGTAAGCCCTGATAAGAAGCAATGGGTCTTTAGACTTTAGCGCTTTGAACAGCAAGAAGATTCTTTGCTCAGCCTTACAAGCGATATTTATATGTGCTCCTCAAAATTTAATCTAGAATCAACAAGAAAGCCCAGATCTTTTACAAATTTACTTGCAGCGAGTTCAATACCCTCAATAAGATACTGAGCTTTAGGAGTAGACTCACCCAAATGAAGTACCGTTGTTTTGCTTACCGAGAGAGGGAGCCTATTAGTGATTGACCAACCAACGGTGACATCACTTGCCTTCTGTAGCTGAGACGGTTCAAGACCAACTATGTTGTAAATCTTCAAATCGTCCGCAAACATTTTCACTCCTACATCAAGCTTTTCCAATGAATAAGGTAAATCGAAGGATAGATATTAAAAAGT
>KZ345803.1:19663-33199 GCA_002352805.1 Teladorsagia circumcincta | reverse complement strand
CTTGTTTTTGTTATTCAAAGATAAGTTATGGACCTCCTGTTTGATCTAGTGTTAGTTTGCAGTTTTCTGACTTATTCTTCCATAGTGATCCTTAATCAGCACCTCTAATTGGGAGTTAAGGGTACTTTACTACCGCTCTCTGTATTGTAATGTTTGATCATCAATGATCTCAACAAAGTGCTGCGACTAACTCTGGTTGTGCCATGTACAGGGATGGCCAAAAAAGAGACACTTGACTTCACGTTCAGAACGGCTCTAATCAGACTTTGCTGGATTCAAACCAAATGCTCCCAATTGGATATTGAAGACCACATTCCACTTCATCAAAACATATAATAGAAGCTTTCTACACTCACGTCAGTGGAAGAATTCTCATTGACAATGCTGTGCACGGTTCGAGCTCAACGTGGTCGTTAAAGGAACATGGATCATTACAGCGTTCTTTGAAAAGCTGGTCTCAAGGAGTTTTGAATATTCAAAGCTACTGCCTCTAGGAAAATATCCATCAGCTAGTCGATTGAAGTAATCGTCTAGCTGCTTTAGGATGGAGCAATTACAGAAGAACTCCGCGACCTCGACGTCGATTGCAAATGACGTCATATTCTGAAGACCACGACGGCAATGAAAGCGGGCTTGCATCTACGTATGGAGAAACATTTTAGGAATATTTTGCCAAAACAGCCCCATGGACCACGGCAGCTTGTGAGATTCAAAGCTTGCTGCTTTGAGTCAGGAGCAAAGTGTCTCTTTTTTCTTGGCCACCCCTGTATTCACCATCCCCTCATGATTCGTACAAGTATCATATTGGATCAGCGGCATGACTTTCTGCGCCACAGTTTCTTTGTTCCAATTCACTCGCTAACAGCATAATTTATTTTTCTAAGAAATAATGATACCGATTAATGGCTCGTGAATGCCTGTAGACCGAATAGCGACCCTGTGAACCCTAGAAGTGTATGGTGCCTCATAACCTCTGTCTACTGCTCCACTTGTAGACAAAATGCATGGTATTCACCAGGAAAAGTGATTCGTTATAGCTGCACGCCTGCAACGGTTTTACGCCTGCATGTACTGGAGGTGGTTATAAAATCTAGTTAGGGGCGCAGTAATGTTTAGAGGCGTGCCACTGGCATGGACCATCATGTTGGGACTTACGGAGCTGAGCACACTTTCCGTTCCTCAAAAGATTGACATGAGCACGAAATACATTTCTAAGGCGGATGTGGCTCAGAACATGACAACAGCTGCGAATCGCCGCAGAAGGGATGTCTTAGGCGATGCTGCGTCTCAGGTGGTGCTGCGCGCGCGGCATACGTATGTGCCACGGCCAGCAGCAAAGATGCGTCATCATGCCTCCACGTGCGCGGTACGTGCGGGTTTGCTGCGGTTAAGCGCGGCGGTGTAAATCTTATATCCCACTCTACACGTTTATACTACGCATAAGCAAACTTGAAGCTTCTCGTAAGGACCATAGAAGTGCTCCAATCAGGGTTACCCGTCGTGACAAACAAACTTTTGCGACCCTCCTTTGAAGGAAATTCGATACGACCACGTCATCACAATCAGATCCCCAATAACGTCTCCTACCCCGAACACTACCATCACCATCATCGCCGTTATGGCTTTTTCTATCTTTTTTCTATGTTCTCACTTTGTCCAATTTACGTTTTTTCATAGAGTTTCGCCGAAACCTCGAAAAGCCTGTCAAAACTACCCATCCATTCTCGCCCACACTCCTCATCACCCCTCCAACTCCTCTAATTCAGCAGACATTCACACTTTTCCCAAACATGGCCAACCTTACACAACTCCAAATACGAGACTCTTTCCCAAAATTACAGAGACGACCTCCTCATTTGAATAGAGCAAACGCACGGTGGACCCTCGTTCCAATAAACCCAGTTGAACGAATCTTTCTCGAAAAAAAAATGGTTCTTTTTCACCCATAAATAACCGGCTTGAGACTCATCGTCCACGATAAGAGCAAGAAGAACAAAAAACTTGCATTTGTTCCGGTCAACAATTCGAAAACCGGCGAGAGTGGTACGCGTTCAAATTCCCGCCGGATGTATGTCACAAATATAGCGCGGGAGCTTGCTTCTTTGAATCTTCTTTGAACACTTTTCGACCTTTTCACATGTGTATGTACTAGCTTACTACACTTCTACTGCATATATTCTATCTATTGTTTTGTCTCCAGTCTTCAATATCGAACGCTTTCCTTGATTCTTTCATTGCGTCGCCTGAGATGTAGGCTCCTCAAGGCGCACCTTTAGAGGTCCATGAACTGGGTTTTCCTAAGTTTGTTTCTCTTCGGAAACCGAAATTTCTTGCGTGAAACTATGTGTGTTGTCTGTAGTTATCACAATTGAAAAATTCACGTTGGGGAAAGAACGTAAGCAGTCTGCGGGAAGCATTTGTCTGAATGGTCAGGCGGAATGAGTTGAACTGTAGAGTAGATGTAGCATATCCCAGTAGGTGGGAACTGTTTCATTGAGGTCCATCAGCTAATGAACGCGGTGATTCACATGAGTTGAATGCGTGTTTTCTGAGGCCTTACGTAGACGTTGGTGAAATATTGATTTGATTTCTCGGAACGCACTTCTTGTTACCTTTCCTCGAATGCACTCTAGAAGCTAATTGCAGCGTTGCAGTGCCTGAGGCGGCTTTTCATGAGAGCAATCACTTCAAGAACAACAATCCCTTTAATTGCGTTACTCAACTCGATCGTTCTATTTTTCTCTCACAGAGTCATGAGTCGCTAAAGGATAAAACTATCGGCGTTGACCACTCCTTTTTGGGATACGCCACGCATTCTTCTTCTTTTTTCACACGGCTAGGTTGTCCTGGACGGCGAAGGATTCGACCCTCGGACGGCACGCGTGGTAATCAGTGCTACTTGACATTACACCAGCTCCGCATAGTGGTAGTCAACGCGATTCTGTGAAACGGAACCGTGAGATAATAATCCAAGCGAAGCTCCGTTGCGGTTCTATTAGGTCGTGAAAAAAGTTCTTGCGTTTTTTGGTGTTCCATATTTGAATGCGAGCCTCATTCTTCTTCTGAGTTGAGCAAGCTGCCACAGCGCTGTACGTCATTTCAAAGAGCTTTTCTTGCTCTGTCTAAAGGTATGGTCAGTTTTGTCCTATAACAATTTCTTAAACATTTTTTAAAGCCTTGAATACAACACATTCAGAGGGCAAGTTTGCATGGTTTCCCTTTCCCAGCTCAAAACAGGCCTGCAAGAAACGGAAGCAGGCAAAGATATTAAAGATGCTTCTAACTGAGATTTGAGATAATTATGTTTTGAAGCAGTTGTTCAGAAAGTCTTTGCAACGATAGTGAGAGCCTTGAAAATGATGATGGTGGTGGTCGGATATTGTACAATGCCAACGATTAGCTGAAAGATCTGGTTGAGGAGCGCTTGCCCAAAACTAGTGAGAAGGTTCCTGCTACACTTACCATACCTACCTAGTTTGTGGTTGTTTGTTATACGCGAAGAGATGGAAAGTCGAAAAACTTTAAGCAGGGCGTGCCGCGACAAGGATCGTTCTCCACATTTGAGCTTGTTTCATGCAATGAAGAGGACCTGCGTCTTGCTCATCTGCTACATACGATGGAGAGCGGCTACAGCATACTAGCCTTTGCTGAATGGAGCAACCGCGATCAGGCTCTACAAACTTTGCAAAATTAAAACTGCACCGAGGGAAGGTTGAGGAGAGTTTTATGAGGTCAGCGGCTGATCTAGCCTTTCAAATTAAAAGCAGGTGAAAGGGTCAATGTGCGAAAGTACTCTTGGCATTATGCCAGAATACTGCTAGAACCTCAGCACATTAAACCAGTATCCCTCCTTATAAAAGAACAATTTCATCCCTAACAGGTGCTCGGACGCACATCGCACAACCAAGCTTACACAACTTGAGCCAGCTGGGCTACGAATTAGACCTGCTACCATTTTACTCGCTAGACCTTTTACGTATTATTTGTCACTGGCCCGATAACCTGGATAGCTTCCTCAACGAGTTATGGTTCAAAACCAAAAATGATGCTGAAAGGACCTTCGCTGAATTAATCGTCTTTAGAATTTCAGTATTCTGCGTGACCGGTCTAGTTTAACCTGCTCGTTATTGTAAGGAATTCCGGGATTCTAACATCTTTTATTTCAGTTGAAAAAGTTGTGTTTAGGCAGAGATACACGCATTTGGAATTTAGGGTCAAAAAACGCAAGAACTTTCTTCGCTACCTAATACTTTTGATTTTGAAAAGAGCGCCACAACTTGTAAAGCAACAGTCCCAGAAGGGTCTGTTGCCTTTGACAGAGAAGGTACACTATCCCCTCTCGAAAACATATAAAGTGGCGCTGAACGAAAAAACTCACCTTAGAGAGCGATTAGAAAGGGAAGGAAAGTGAATCCCTTCGGAGTGGGCGTAACGGATTATGTTCCGAAACGCCCAATCGCCCGCCGTGGAGATCTCGTGATTAGGTTTGGGCCCGTGCGAGATTGCTTGTAGACTTTCCCGCGTCTCGAAATCAATGCTGCCGCTTTTTGATTGGTTTTACTTGCTCAGCTCATCTAATTATTGTACTTCTTTGCTTGTACTGATGCATGCATTCGGTTTGTATTAGTGCAAATGCGATTGCAGCCACATTTCTTGCTGGCGAGAGGGAATGCCGGGGAAGCAAGCTACTTCGGACAGCTCGTCCACCTCGCCCGTCTCTTCCCTTCGAAGGGAGAAAGGTGAAGTCCCTGTTTAAAGGCTTCACTGGCGCATTTATTTGGTTCGTTTTTCGTTTGCAATCAACGCACCATCCATTCTGGATCCTTGATAAGTGTTGGTTGTTTGAGACTTAAATGGCAGCGTATTTTTATAACAGTAGTTCTTCTACTAACGCTCCATGTGCGAATTCTGGAACGTTCAGGAATAGGAGGAAGACAAGAGTAGGACTGTGAGAGCAAAAGATGAGCACTGAGCCGTTAGTATGGGAGAGGGAAGGGGGATTGGGGCTGTTAGCTCTTAGGAGAGAGATTCCCTATTAGCCAAATTTCCTTTTCATGCAACTTACCCTGATTGTGGTACGGAAGAACGGAAACAGCGAGAGTCTCCTTTTTTTGTTTTTAATTTCTGATTATATTGAAGCAGTATTTTTTATCATAGAGGCTCACAAAGTCACTCGTACCTCGTGGAATTTCTCTAGGATTTAATTTAAAATCCGAGAAAACCTTATTTTGGAACTCTTCGTCGCATCAAAGTTCCTGAGGGTATTCACAGCGTTCGGCGTCTGCAATAATTAGAGCCGGAAAGTAGTTGATCGGGTTCCAAGTTTCCAGTGAGTTATAGTTAGTTCGGATTGAAGCAGCTTCTAGAGCAGATAATTTCCTATCGAACCAAATGTAGGGCTTAAAGGCAAAGTTCGCGCTCAGACCCACCCTATGAGCCCTTAAAGTGGCTAGAAGGACAAGAGAGGCTATTGTAGTGGTCCCCCCATAATCCTACACCAAAAAACGGCCCCTGGACGTTAGGCACCAGTTGAAGCTCGCTCCACCCACCGCTCGATATCTTGTCTGCGTTGCAATGTTGATCTGCTATGCTATCTCTACACGTAATTCTCTACCACTCTCCGCGCTCCCATGATCTCTCATCCCTCAGCCGATCTTCTGAACTTTTCCGCAGCGTGGAGCAAAAGGCTCGTATTTCCTTGGTATTTCAGGATTTTTTTTTCATTTTTTCTAATCTAGCGGTCCACCCACCCCTACTTTCACATATGAGTGCAATTACGTCATCGTTTGATCCTGAATTTTGCCTTTAATAGAACAATGGAGCTTCAGAAATGTGCAAAAAAAATGACACCATTTATGAGGCAACCAAATACAATCACTTACATGTAGTTGTCACTGTTGAAGATTTGTTTTTTTGTGCTCTTGGACTGATCGCGAGAGTCCAAGAGACTCCTTGGAGCAAAGGAACAGTCTCAGAGACGAGAGAGAATAACACAATTGCGATGTGCGCGTTACTAGCGGTCTGGGTATTTTTTTTCCGGCTACAGTAATCATACAGTAATCCGACCGTATAGCTACAGTAACCTAGTAGGCGGTACTTGCACTTGGTTGGGCGGGGCGCGAGCTAAAGGGGCGCTATTGCATGCTTTTACTGCGTGACACATATGGGTACCGCGGTTCGCGAGGCCAGCGGCTATGGAATTGCTCAAGCCATGGGCTCGCTATACTTACCCCAAACTTGTGTAATTAAGCGGAAGCATGCGTTTCAATCAATGCTGGCGGCAAAGCGCCGAACGCCTCGACCTTGGCGTTTTTCCAAGGGTACCAAAAGTGTCTTAGGGCAGCTGCAGAGCTGTGCCCTGAGGAGTTTCTTGAATATGCGAATCAAGAAGCAGCATAATGTCGAAACAAAACGCAGGGATTGGGCTCTGGCACCAACACAAGTTTACTGTCGATTCCCGCAATTGCGTATCCACCCTTCCTATTCATGAAAGAAATTGTTATTTTCAGGTCAATAGTAAAATGTGCCTTCATATTTGCGAGAAATAATCCACCCACTCTTCATCGTGAGGTTTACACCTCGCGATCACACTGTTATTCAATAGTAAATTTGGAGTTTCAGTTATTGAACCCTCTTCAAACTTACTAGGAAATCCATCTGAAGCTTTGTTTTTGTACAACTTCAAAGCCAGTATATCAATAGCAAGGGGTTTGTCTAAAAAAAGACGCTCCGGCGTCGTTACATGGCGCGGGGGCGTCCTCTAGGACTAGGTCTAGGAGGGGCATGGGACTGCGCAAAATAAAAATGATCCGACTTCAAAAACCATCCTCCCTGCGTAAGGCTTGGTCCCTTTTTAAACAAAAAGACGATGTTTCAAGCGGTCTCTGATGCATTACCAACACAATACCCCCTATCATGCAATAGGGACCCTCTTCGACTATTCAATCAGCTCCATCTACTGGATGATTTCAGTTGCTACCTCATGAATCAGCAGAACACAATTTGTTCCGTTCTCACGACTCCTCACAACTTCGTCAATCTTCCTGTCTATAACTGTTGTGACATTACCATATCCCATTACAGCAAAGTTTCCTCTCTGGTGATTGATAGAAACCTTTCTGCACCCATTACCTGAAGGATTACTTCCTCGATAATATTTTTCATGTACTCATTAATCCCACTCATTCTCCAATTTTCCGTAAGAGTGGCTTTTCTTTATACTGTTCTGGATTCTGGTTTCTGGGGTACTTGGGTCTAACCAGGGAATGCTTTGAAATTCCCATGGAACTTTGGACGAAGACCCAGATATTTCGACAGAGTCTCCAACGCAGATTACAAATATGGACACTAAAACTGCTACCTGGACTTCTGTAGGAAGTTATGACCACGGTCAACCGTCACGTTGGACAAATTTCCAAAATTTTACGACCTCCCCCCCCTTCTGGAGGGCCTCGGTACGACCCCCACACCCGACCCGCAACATAACACAGTCAAGCTATTCGACAGGAACATTCTCGCGTAGAACCAAATTTAGCATTGCAGCGTTGAGTTTGCATTATCGCGCGCAATCTTCTCCTCGAAGCAGCGTGGAAAGGCCGAGGCGGACTGCTGAATTCAAAAGATTGTAATTCAGTTCATTTTCGAAATTTTTCAAATTTCGAAATAGATTTGTAATCTACGAGACACCTAGTTTCCGAAAACATCCACTTTTGGGCACTATCTCCAAACTATCACTATCGCTGTGAGCTATGGGGTAGAGAAACCGAAATTCACAGAAATGCCAACTTTTCCTCTTTGAAAGATTGTAATTTTCTTCAAATAAGAGTTTGTGAGAAATGGCTAGGAAATTTCTAGACTACAGATAGTTCCCTTTTCAAAATATACTCTAACTGTTGCAAAGTCTGTTTCCTTCAAGGAATCGCCCCGTTGGACAATTTTTTTTTTCAAAACCAGTTTTTTTGGCTTTCAAAGGCTATATCTTTCTTTAGAGTGGACTCTTGGTAATTGTTGTCCCCATGGGATAAACTAGAAAATAGAGCTCTTTAATGAATATCTGAACTCCTAAAATTGATGGAGTCAAAAAATCGCTCCGTTGGACAATTTTGGTTGTATCGCGGACAAATTTCCCGGAGCGCTGGTTTTCTTGCTGCAAACTCTTATAACTTTCTTCATAATTACCTTTCCGCCATTGTTTTTTTTTTTTCTGGAGGAAACTAGAAGGTTAGGGCTTTCTAATATATGTTTCATTTTGTTCTCAAAATGGACTGTTCAAAAAATCATCGTGTTGGACAAATTTCTTTTTCATTATTTTCGGAGCAACTCCTCCGAAAACACGAGTTTTCAACATTGAAACAATTCCAGCTCTCTTCAAACTCAATTTTATAGGGAATGATGATAACATGACATCGCACAAGCTTTGTGCATCATGGCGGATATTAAACTTTTTTAGGAAGCCGCAGACAGTTGAATTTTTTTCCAAAGTTTTCTTATAAGCACTTAGTAGTCAATCTATCATAGTGGTCAATTTTTTTACCAACTTAGGTCCAGTTTGAAAACAATGGATCTCCTTGAGAGCATTTGTGTGCGTAGACAGTCAATTATGGACACTCCCGCGGCGAACTCGTCTGCTTTGAGGTGCGCCATGCACTCGTTTGTGGTTAATAGATCAAGGAACACTCGAATGTCTCACCTACGCATTGCGACGTTGAACTTTGCAAATGCGACCCCCCCCCTTTCGGTCAGCCAAATACGACCCCCCTCGTTGGACTTTGTCCAACGGACGGTTGACCCTGGTTATGACCCTTCAGTGCGTATCACTGTCAGACTCTCGAACACTGTCACACAAACATTGGCTATAAAGATATTTGGGTAACGTTCTAATGCCAACTTTGAAGGCACATAACTTTCTTACAAAGTTGAGGTAGCAGATTCAGTATCGATATTTGTAATCAGTGTTGAAGCCTCTGTCGACATATTTAGGTCTCCTTCCGAAATTCCATGGGATGTTCAAAGCATTCCGTGGTAAGGCCATTAGTCAGTTGTGCAGCTCTCAAGGTAATTCCCAATAGTTTGTCACGTTGTTGGTAATATACCAGCGGTTTTAATGTCTGACTAATCTGTGATATCATGTATACGGAAACTTTGTTAGTTAAAAGTGAGCCAAGCAGGGCCCATACCATTGGAGAAGCCAGAATTCGGCTGCGATTAGTTCAAACTCGGTCTCTGAAAGGGAGCCTGAATAAGATTTGCAAAATTTGCCCCATTGACACTCGAATGATTCGAGAAGCCATTCGTGCTCACCGAGCCTCTTGAGTAATCGTATCCAGCTAGGTGCCCCACCGTTTTGTGCCCATCAGGCCAATAGAATTCCATGGTGCCGTATTTCCCTTACGAGCTCTGGTTCGCATGGCATTCCCTCTTTGAATTGTCAGTACCATTTTGTATTTCGATTTCTTTGAAACAAATCTAATCGCTTCAATGTGCGCCACATACTCGATTCACGTCCAGCTACTTGTACAATTGAGTGTATAAGTATTTATAATATTCGTTCAAGAATAGCAATAGAATCTGGTCGTTTTGCGTTCTCACGAAGTATTGAGATGTATTACTTTAATGAAGAAACTTCGAGCCTAATAATTTCATTAGCTGAATTCTTTTTAAACGATTGACTTCATTGTACTCCGCGTAATCACAGGAGGAGTCCTTCCCAATATGTACATCTGGTCTGTACTCCTTAATTCTTCTTGATTCTTCTACTGTTATGAAACTTCACTTCCTTGAAGCGATAGCACTCTCTAGACAATGAACGCTATTTTCGGGTTACCTCCCACTGGCAGAAATTAGACTGAATGAAAACTTCTAATCTGATGAGACCCTTCATAGTGCCTCGCATAAGTTCAGTTGGACTCATGTAGGGTAGTTTTTATGACTGGCACCAAAGTCTGTTTTCCGCTCCAATAGTGTAGAAGACGGCATCATTCACATAGGTTGTAAAACGCGATGTCATTGACTGCTAGGCTATTCCCAAGACGAAAGCAAAGACCTTTGGTAATTGCTTCGAGAGATGCTGAGGTCTGCGGTCGATGTCTTCCACCGGTCAGAGGCATTGGTAACATGGGCAAAATAACTAGCTGTGACTAGGTAGAAGTGTGATGATGTACTCACATCCTTCTAATTTTGTTAATACTTCATGGCATTAACTGAAACTTGAAACGAAAACCTGAAAAGTGTCTCTCAGAGGCAAATTGCGATTATTTGCAAGCCTTGCGCAGCAAAAGCTTTTCATGAATGCTGTTGCATATCTTACGCCTCTGCAAGTGCCCCAACATAGCGGACCCATTGTGAATACATGGCGCACCTCAAAGTAATGAAAACTTCGCGGAAGTGGTTTGAATTCAGTAGAGGCAATTGAAAGAGGGAATGTCATACATAGCGGCAATAAGAGACTAATAGTTAGACGCAGATCAATTCTATTTCGGAATGCGCCACGCATTTTACTTGTATTCACAATTGCGGTGTTGTTTGGGTGCGATTTGGCCTATAGAGTAATGCGTCTCGCAGGGTCATCCGATGCCCACAGAATGAAACCACGCTCGTAATTCAAAATTGCGCGGTATTAGGGCCCTGGGGAACTGCTGTTAGCTGTCGTCATCTAGCGTTAGCTATGCACGCTCACCTCGGGAGGTGGTGCGTAGCGGCATAGGGTGTGAAATCAGCTAGGTTGATTGCCTTATCAACTGATAGCTTCGAGCCAACGATGGCTGGCATGTCCGGAAAACTCGTTCGAATACGCCTGTCTCACAAGGCGGCCTCTTTCAGTGCTGATGGGGGAAGAGGGTTACATTTTCGTTATTGTCGACAGTAACTTTTCGTTTTTTCTCCATTTTTATTCCACTTTGCATCTCTACACTGCGTTTCAAGCATCACAATACCGTAAGTCAAGCCCTGCCTCTGCCTTCGAGCCAACGCTTTCATCAAATTTAAAGCTAAAAACAAACCCTAGAGCAATATAAGGCGCGGGATGGTATATTACTCACGATTTGATCCGTAGACCGCCACAACATCATTTTCGCCTAAGCTGGCGATGCCATTGTAAGCAGTTCCTACTATTGTGGCATTAGAAACTTCAAAGGTGTCCTATCCAAGAGAGAATGCCCATTCAAAAAGCTCATGACTGATAGAGTGCACTTTATCTTGAAAACTAGAGCGGTCTTGAGTTTCTTCTGGACGGATTATCCGAGGTAGTCTGCAAAGCAGATTTATTCGGCTAACGTTTTGGCGGTAATCGCCTTCTTCGAATCGTGTAAGGTTGAAGCACATAATCGAGCATCATCCAGATGTCATTTTGAATATCTATCAATTCATTTTCACTGCAGGAATATAACTATGTACCCTTGCTTCTCGCTGTTTCGGATGGAAGAAGGAATATAGAGAAAAGAGAGATGAGGAAGAGGCCTTCATCTTTCTCAAGACACTCAAACGGTAACAGACTTCTTTTGGAGTACAAAAACAGTAATTTGTACATCGGCCCCCGATAGTCGCTATTCCCAAATCGGATTCAAATATTAGGGGATGTATGGAGTGGAGGTAGGATGCACGGAGCATTCGGGAATGGCGACGATCATGTTCATATACTATTAGGTACCGGATATCTTAATGTCGTTTTTTTTTCTGAGTTCAGGAAGTTTTGGAGCCGATTACCATGGAAAATCATTATCTCAGAAAGTCTTTACCGCTGATTAATACTGTGTAATATGTTGCTTACTATTTCCTGTTTTTGGTTCACAATCTGAACTTCCCATAACTTTTATACTTTTTTTGAAAACTCGTGGGTCCAGTGTGCGATTTCGCATGTGTGTACAAAGTGCCTTCAAAGTCGTGCTGGAATCTACGGATCTCGTCAGCCAAACCAAGGTTGCTTTTGTTGGAGGAATAATACCGTTTGCAGTGCTCGTCGGTTTTTCACAGTTCTCTTAGAAGACAGAGAAGTCTTTGAAAGGATTCCTCCAATCGTCGTCAAAAAGAAGGTTCTAGTTAAAGCAACAGTGTCACGACGAATTTGAGGATTGAAGCGGTCGGTAGCGAAGCTGTAGGTCAGGAGTTGACAGACGATGAAGAAAAAAAGGAAGAAAAACGCCGATAAGGCCTTAAGACGGAGGTTTCCCCTCCTCGGCTCAGAAATGAGGAGGAGCATGGGGTGGACGAGCTGTCCGACCTGCCGCGCCCCAATCGCGATTGCTGGCAATCAGCCGCAGCGCCTTCCCGTAGCCAGCAATTGCCATTGGGGCGCAATGCGTCGTCACGTGACTGCGAGCAATCCCAGCGAGCGCACACTGCTTCCGCAAGACCAAGTAGCCGCAAGGCAAAACGTAAGTTGCTTCAAGGGATCGGCCTAAAATAG
Organism: Teladorsagia circumcincta; assembly: GCA_002352805.1. Taxonomy (NCBI): domain Eukaryota; kingdom Metazoa; phylum Nematoda; class Chromadorea; order Rhabditida; family Trichostrongylidae; genus Teladorsagia; species Teladorsagia circumcincta. Next base: position 20,799 of record KZ345803.1, on the reverse strand, counting down.
GCAGGAGTCCCGAAACGAATACGCAAATACCTGCGCATCCAACCTCGCACTCGCCACGACGGCAAAAAGGCGGGCCGAACGTTGAACGTCCGCGCCTCCTCCGTCGTCAGTGGTTCCCCCCGTTCCAGCGGCTTCTGTAGGTGAGTTTTTTGTTCAAGTTCTATTCGTCTATGTTTGGCTAGGACTAGGGCATCGTCCCATACCGCAGCATCCAATTCCAGGACCCTCATGGCACAGTTGCTTTAAGCAATTCCAGAAAAGGCTGCACCAGTTTTTTGCTGAAATGGTAGGACACTTCAATAGTGATTGGTCGTTGGTGCACTAACGTTTCCACAAACTTGATTCTGCAAGACTCTGATAAATGTGCTCACTTGCTACTTTCGTGCACCCAAAAAGGGTGCTTTTTTAACCCACATTGCAAAAAAAGACTCCTGTAAAAAATTGTTCAGTTGGGCTGACAAGTTCTAATTTCTCCGCCATACAATACAGACTCTACATTAGCTGAATGTGTACTTCTTTTGCCCATGCCGACTTTTAGCAAGTGAGAGGGATGATTTGCCAGATGATGTCACACCCTACTGCCTGTTTTTTGACCCAAAAAATTCCGAGCTCTGATCGTACGAGCTTCACACTCATACAGTTAAATGGGAAAATGTTGATATTTCGTTCGATGAAGATGCTGTTTCATTCTTCGGACTCTGAGGTAAAATATTGCCGGTCCGAAACTCTTGGTAAAAAACGACATAAGATATCCGGTGTCTAATATTTTCCAAACTGCAGTAGTCTTGAGTTTCTTCTGTACGGATTATTCTAGGCTGACTTTGGAGCAGATTTGCTCGGCTTACTTTTCAGCGGTAATCACCTTGTCCGCAGCTCGTAAAGTCAAAGCACAGCATCGAGGCGATCCATTCAGATGCCATTTCAAATCTCCCCTGTCAAGACGACTAATTGGTGGTACAATACCGCTCCTGTCGTTTGTTCAATCGACGGTTTGCGACGGTCGGAAACCGTCGCAAACCGTCGCCTCGCCATAACTCTTGAAGGAATGGTCCGCTCGTCCTGGAATTTATACCGTCTGATAGCACTGCTCGAGATCTACAAGATGCCGTTTTTTAATTTTTGAAAGAGCTTCATAC
>KZ345802.1:27373-38334 GCA_002352805.1 Teladorsagia circumcincta | reverse complement strand
ATGAAACATAGTATGATAGTCTCCGTTAGAGACCCTATAGCATGCACAAAACCGTTTAGAAAAAGCGTCCCACACCCTGAACGACCTCCCTTGTAAGTGTCGATGTAGTGTGGAAATACCTTGAGATGCTTCCATATCTCCGCCTGCCATGGTATAAGGAAACGGTCCTGGACCACGTGGACGGACACTCTACCCAAGTTTGAGGGTGGAGGAGTTCTAGGGTGGTTACCACGTGGAAACAACTGTGCAGGAAGTGGGCAGAATGCGTGGATTTTAGGGCACCCACCGGTCCTTATCAAATGTTCATCACAAATGAGCCATTCCCATGCTATTCTATCCTTGTGATAGATAGTCCGGAGAAGTGCTCTCTAGGCCTAAGGATAAAGTAGTAAGAAGTGACCCCCCCCCTAACTGGATTTTCACCCCTTTTTCAAGTCAGAGGTGTGGCTAGCCAAGAAGACTAATAAGAAATACCAAATCACATTCTCTCGAACAAATGCTAAATGTTCCTTGAAAGTCCGTTTAGTAAAAAATTAGCACTTTGGTACCCTTTCCGTGCATATGCGAGTTTTCAACATTCAGACGATCATATAACTTCCTTCATAGTCGTCAGTTTGGGAAGCAGGAGCGACTTGACATGACAAACTTCAAGGTTCAAGATTTCAAAAAATGAAATTTTTTCAAAAGTTCAACGATTAAAAAATTGGTCCCGTGGGTTTTTTTTTTTGGGGGGGGGGGGTAGCAGGACTATTTGAACTGCGAGCTCTCAACCTTCAAGTGACCACAATTTCCTTGAAGCTCATAGTTTTGAAGGCTGAACATCAAGGTTCAGGCTTTCTAAAAAGTGCTGAAAATTATTAAAAAAGTCACTGATTCAATATCTTGGTCTCTTTTTTTTCAAGGAGCACCTTCGAAGCATTTGCTTGAGAACGCGGGTTTTCTTTGAGTTTCATTTGTCGTACCAACTTCCTTGAAAACTAATTTCGTATGTATTCACTCAAGCGCTTGTAGAAATGCCTCCCTCCATAAATGTTTCACTTGTAAAAATTTTTTGAGAAGCCTATCGTTAATACTACACTTCGTTTTGTTAGCTCCAGAGCATCGAAGTTTTTCCGTAATAGTTTTTTATACTCTTAATTCATATATAAGGGCCTTGCAGTGAGAACCACTGCCATGGTGTGCGCAGCGCCTGCGCCGTGCATCTAATCGCCGATGCATTTCAAAGTTGACATACGTAGATTCTCCCTGCTGACCACGGCGGTTACGACCCCTTCTCACCCGTGGAACAAATAAAGTGCTACTCCCTCCCCTTTGTTGGTACTTGTACCAACACTGGGTTCAGCCGGCCTTTAACCTCTCAGCTACACAGGCATCACATTTTGAAGAGAATTATAAGAGCAACAATTCTTCAAGTGTTCATTATTAGCAATACGGCAACATAGCGATCCCCAATGTGACAAATAGTACGACAAGCAGCCAGGCAAAAACAATCGCAGTGTAGACCAGTAATTCAGCAATTTGATGCAAATTCTCTTTTGCAATAGTAACTATAAAGCTATCGTAAATGTAAAAATGTTCGCATATGTTGATCCCTGAACGAACACACAAAATGAACATACATCGAATTACATATGTACAGAAATTATACAAGGATCCTGACTAGATTGAAATCAACATTGCGAAGACGATTGACAAACAAAAGAAAGATATCGATCGAAAACTGTGAGAAAGTGTGTGGGAATAAATGAAAAAAGGTTCCTCTAAGTTTTACCCTCGAATTTCCTCAATCGATCACGCACCGAACTAATCGTGGGGATCGATATTACATCTTTTTTTGGTGGTTCTTCTTTTTGCTCGCAACTGACACGGCGAACCAACTTCTCTTTGAGAGCGTCAAACGAAAAGTCTTCTTTTGGTACAAATTCAACACTTTCCTCGGTGATCGTTGCCCGCTTTTTCTTTGGTTTCGCTTTCCCCTCTTCCGTATTGCTTGCGTTCGTAACCGTGGTTTTGGTGACACTGGCCGCAACTGTTTCCGTTTCCACCTTCTTCGCAGCAGGTTTCGCAGGCACTTTTGGGATATCCTAAAAAGTAATTTTATTCTGACCTGATCGTATATTCTAGTGAAATTAACTTGGTTAGAAGGGGAAACTCTAGCTGAATCCTGAATTTCTTTTCTTAAAGGAAGCCAATTTGGATAATAGTGGAGTGAATAATGGACTACGTTTGGCAACACGGGTACATCCAAGTAATAAAAAATACAAAAGCGCCCTAAGTGATTCACTTGTTATGGGACAACCTAATGTTAACTTCAGAACCATGAAATTCCAGCTTCCTCGGCTCTTCCATTGGTGATTGATGAGAGCTTGTGCAGCTTGAAGGTTGTACTTCACAAGTATTTTTCTAATCTGCCTTGCTCTTCTCATTCTTTTTTCTGGTCTACATTCATCAATATTCCTTCTGCTCCTCCCACAACGCACAGCAGGAGAATTGTCAAGCAGGAAATTTGTCAAGAGCAATCGAGACAAGAGCAAGGGTAAAAAATTCCTACTAAGGAAGGGGATCTAAACAACAGGAAAGGGTCCTGTTTATTCCTAAATCCCTTTGGTTTTCGAGTCAGGTCTTGTATAACGTCCTAATCTGCTAATCTCATGGTCGAGAAGTTAAGCTGCGTTCCTGTGGGGCAGTGAAAAACCGAAAAATCTGAATGGGCGTGTAGAAACACGTTTGTGCGTCACTAAGCAAAAGCTTCCCACCTTCTTGTCGCCCTTTTCCTGGCTTTTACCTATGGTGGACTTTGCAACTTCAGGTTGTTTCTCCGCCGCTGCTTTCGTTCCACTCTTCGCCTTGTCTTTGACATCGTCGGACGCATCGGACGCCTTGGCAGTGGTAGATTTTGTTCCAGCGGTGACTTGCTCGGCAGGTTTTTCTTTCTCTTTGGGTTCACTTGGTGGTTGCGATATCTTGGAGGCAGCAGATTTTGTTTCAGCTTTGCCAGTTTTCACCTCATCCTTCACATCAGCTGGTGGATCAGACGTCTTTGTCGTGACCTGAATAGGTAGAATTCATAGCTGATGTGAATCAAATGGTTTCACTGCTACTCACCTTTGTCTTTGTCGACTTCTCAACCGAGCCTTTCTTGGAGTTTTTCTCAACATCGAGGGCGGTCTTCACCTATAGGAAAAGCAAACATTTTCATGACAGAATAACTCAAAAGGAAAGGAAACCTTCTCAGTAGCTGTCAACTGAGTCTCTTTGACAGGCTTCCCAGAAGGGTCTGCTTTAACTTCCGATTTCTCCACTACCTTCCGAGTTACGTCCTTTGTTCCAGCAACGGATACCTTGCTTGGCTTACCGTCTATCTGAAAATTGAAATTGGGGTAAGCGTACAACTTCATGCTTCGGAGTGCTTTTGGTTCTGCGATCTACTTTGAGGGCGAAATTCTTTATTGGATCGGATGGGTCAAAATCTTGTGTAAAGTTAGGTAATTGGTCCCAAAACGGCAGACATTCTGTAAGTGTATAGTAAGGGCATCAAGACCATAAAAGTTTGGCCACCCATGCGAACGTTGCTGTTTGCGCCTCACCCTTCCTCAACCACGCTTCTATTCAATTTCTGCACTCATGTCGGCGTCCAATGATCTATAGACTGTCTTCCCAATCCAAGAATGAGGATTCTATTTTCAACGTTCGCGGAGTTTCATTCCATCTTCTCTTGAATATCGTGACACTTTACGTCTGCATTAATTTTCAATGCCGCTGCCTGATTGATATAATCAATTGGAGAAGTGCATTTAGAATAAGGGCTTGGAAAGGAGACCAGCAAAGTTACACGAAGAAATAAAATTTCATTACTTTCAAGATGTTTTTTAGCTTCAAGACCTTGTCAATCTTTGCAAATGACTGGATCAATCAGTGACCTTGACATGATCCGAATGATCGCTGATATTCTGTAGATGTGAGTAGTTTCCTTCGTGAAAGATGTAACCATGCACGAGGAGTTCCCATCTTTCCAGCATTTCGGCCTTAAAGGCAAAATTCGGGCTCAGACCCACCTAGTAAGCTCTCAGAGTGGTTAGAAGTACGTGGAACGCAGATGCAGAAGAGGCGCCACGTTCCTGCATCAAAACGCGTTATGAAGACGCTAGCTGCCAAGGATTTAGGCTCGCGCCACCAGATGAGGCTCGCTCCACCCACCGTTCGGTATCTTGTCTGCATCGCAATGGTGATCTGCTATGCTCTCTCTACTCGGGATTGTCTGCCACTCTCCGCGCTCACGTTATCTCTTATCACTCTGCCGATCTTTTGAACTACCCCGCAGCGTAGGGCAAAGAGCTCGTATTTCCTCTGTATTTAATCTTTTTTTACATTTTTTTCCACTGGCGATCCACCTCCTACTCCTACTTTCACATTTGGGTAGACTACCTCACCAATTCAATTCTGAATTTTGCCTTTAAGGGCATTCCTTTTAGGGAACAGGGTGCTATCGCAGTACAGAGTGAACTTCGGATATGAATGCATTATAACCCGCATAATTCAATTAAGGGTTTCGGTACTAATCGCTCAAATAAAGTAATGCTAATATTCTAAAAGGTGACGTGTGCCTCATGTGAGAAAGAAGACTGGAGCTCTCTTCGTAAACTACCCATTCCAAAATGACCGGAAAATTCGGGAAAAATACATGCATCACCCTTGGAATAATCGAGACCACCTTTTTCCATGCTCCTTCAAGGACTTTGGTGGATGACCCCGAGAATTTCTGATGAATGTGAGACAGTCCTCGTGCCGGAGCTAACTCCACTACATGTGAAGAATGAGCGTGTCATAGCAGCAAGTTTATTAAAGGCACAGGCCTCGATAATAAGACGACAAGGGAGCTAATGCCACCATTGAACCGCTGCGACCGCTTCCATTCTTACCAATCGCAAAATACGTGACGACTAAGCCTCTTCGCGTACAAAGTGCTCTCACGCGCTTTCCTTTTTCTCGCAGCGCTGTGTCTATCCGTCAGACCGCGGCCGACCTCTTTCGGTAAACATCAGTTTTCCATGGTGTTTTTGCTTTTTCTCCCCATTTACATTCCTCTTCGCACCTCTTGTCTAATTTTCGAAAAATAAACACCATTCGATTAACTCTTTGCCTTAAGGTATAGCCACAGAAAGGAGCTAAAAATATTCGGTAAGGTGCGGCAGGTTGACACAAACACACCCATCGAATAAAATTATAAGTGTCTTCAAAAAACTTGGAAGCTTCACACAGATCTGGTCCGACAGCTGCATATTAGGTCATGAATTCCCTTCAGGTTGAAAAAATTCACGATATTGCATTTTGGCTCGAAAAGCTATGGATTTTCTTTCGCTACTGACTGCTTAATTCCAAATATGTTCTGAATAATCTCAGTTCACAAACGTTAGGGAAACTCTTTCAAATATAACTTCACCAGAGACAAGATTTGGGTTTGGTCAGACAAAAAAGGAACGAATTAGAAAATCAATTTGACACTTGTCGCACCTTGGATGACTCCTCAACTGTCACTTTTTCAGTAGTCTTCGAGAGTGCACTTCGGGCAGTACGTGTGGTTTTCGCGGCATCTTTACTCTGCTCTTCGACTCGTTCTTTTTCGGCTGTTGATCGAAGCAAATCCTGCTTTACGACATTCTTCTTCACCGACGTTGTTGCTCCTGGTTTTTCTTGAGTCTCAGCCTTACGCATTGTGATCTGAACAAAATAAGCTAGAATTAGTGACGATAATTCCAGAGCTTGGAAGTACACATTTCGAGTGCCGTCTAAAAAGTGAGAGCTCTACTTCTCTTCATTATCAAGAACTCCTTGCATTAACCTCCACGTAGCACCACCTCTTCGTCCACAATAGTCCCAAGTAGAGGCTATTACCGAGAAAATGGTGCTATCTTCCAGCTCACGAAAAACAGTGCCCGTCTCACGTACTACTAGGGTGGAGGGGGGGGGGTGGGCGTTGAGGTGCAGCAGTCCGTCTGAACTGTTCCAGTCCCAATTTCGCTAAAGGAGTACTTTGCTACGGACTGCTGTCACCCCAATTTCTACGTTTCTTTAAGCTGGTGGGCTGTGGGGTTTTCGTGCTGGATAAGATTGAAGTAGAAAAAAGCAATATTCAGTCAATGAGAAGAGAAGCTACTAGATATTCAGTCTAGGAGGAGAGGTGCGGGAACGGGGGGGGGAGATGGAGGGAGAGAGACGCATTGGAGGTAAATGAAAATTGCCAAGGACTCTCCCCTTGATCCCCATCCCCTCCCCTTCAAGGGCAGGACCGGGGATAATATTGATGTGTGAGTGTCAATAATGAAGCTGGAGGTGAGGATCGTTCTGGAAAGCAAAAAGAAAGCAGTAGAAACCCCCGATTACGTCCAGGACAAGGCGCCCTTCCTTTTATCCGTATTGCATGCTGGAATGAAAGAGGCGCGGGTTTGGACCGGAAATAACCGTCAGCCCGCACTATTCGAACGAAGGGGTAGCATTCTGGTCATAAGCGCTGGGGGGGGGGGGCGAGTCGCAATTCCAAGAAACCGCAGCCGAAATCGCGGCGATAGCGTCATTGGTCGGTGGACAGAGGAGTGTGGAGGACGAGGCTCTGTGTATTCAGATCTAACAAAGAACAACGAAGTGCCGTGGAATGGAAGGATTGACGTCCTAAGAATAAAAGTTACATGAGTCAGATTTGTTGAGGTAGCTTCTTTGAGGGAAGCTTGGAGCAGTGTCAATAACAGCTTCACTCCTCCACAACAAGCTCTTGAAGGAAGCTGCGATTGCTAAAGCCCAAAAACTCGAAGTTACTGTTCGCAAACCTAAAGAGAAAGCACGTAGGTGTGATTTCTTTCTAAAGATGAACTTTGAGACGCGGCTGGGCACTCATCAGAAGGACTACTTCCTTCGCTTTTCGCCATACCAAATGTTTGCCATGAAAAAAAAAGAAGAAAGTTATGGTCATTGAAAACCTAATGAGAGCCTTCTGGGGAAAATTGACCGACACTCATTTTTCCTTTGATTGATTAAAAAAGAAAAGTTTGAAAGACGATTTGGTGCTACTTTAATAGTGCAAATGCTATGGTCTCTTGCCATTCTGAAGGTTCACTTCCAAAATGAAAAAAGAAAACAGTCGTGGTCATAAGAAGCCCAAAAAGCCGCATTCACAAAAAAAAGTGCGAACGGGGATAGTCCAAGAAAAATTCAATGCTCACAAAACTTCTGATAATCTTCGAATAGAAAAACATTTGTAGTTCCTCAACCTTCTGATTACTGGTATTACAATTGCATTTGAAAAATGTTATGATCTTTCAATAATCAAAAAATGGAGTGTTATGATCTTTTAAAGATGAAGGTACGTGACGGACCCTCGCTTTGAAGACTTTCACGAACGGCGAGCTCGAGTTGCTTTAGTGCTAATGAAGAGCCGCATTACTTACGCTGTCGTCGTCGCACTCAAGCTCCCACTGTTCTCGCAGCGCCAGCGCGGCAGCCGGCAGCGGGAGGCGGGGCAGGGCTTGTGGACGAAGGTGTGGATTGCAGGTCAAGCGAACATCTAGCCTTTATCGCTCACTTTGAAACCGCTAAGGGGCCACGACATCAACGCTCGTCAACCTGTCTACCGGGATCGGAGATGAACAGGTGAACATGCCTAAACCTGAACTTTGCCTTCAAGCAACACCCACATTTCTGTTAAAGAGTCTATTAGTGGGTGGGGGAGAGTAGCTCACGGATATCAAGATGTACAGCTGTTGCGACTCAATGGGGTCTTACAAAGTCGCATTTGGCGACTAGCATTTGGACGAGATTCCTAGCGCGCACCTTATTACACGCAGCGTCTATTACTGAGTGCCGGCTAGTTCAAAGACCAATAAAATGACCAATTATTAAATGGTAGTACGGCTAGTGGAGCCATGGAGCAGACAAATCCGTAAAATTCGTCCGGATCACTTCCTTCCTTATTTGAGAGGGGATACTTGTCAGTGGCTTCACCGACAGTTTTGTTTGCTTCAGTTTTCAATTTGAAGGCAAGCCCCGCGCTCAGCCTCACTGAAGTAGTCGCCCCCTTAGACAGAGGTGCATGGTCCGCTTCTGCAAATGTCGCGCTACTTTCCTAGGTCGAAACACGTCACCACACGCTAGGAGCTGAGGACTTCTAACAGGCTCCACCTAATCTAACATGGTCCGCCCACCTTTCGATTCTTGTCTGCGTCGCCGCGTTGATCTGCTACGCTCTCTCTACTCGCCCCTCTCTAGTGCTCTCCGCGACTCACATTATCTCTCATCTCCCTGTCTGCCTCTTGGACTTCTCCACAGCGTACAGCAAGGAAACTCGTATTGCCTGTATGTTTCACTTTTTTTTCCTTTTTTTTCTCTACTCGCAGTCCACCTCTCATCCCTACCTTCATATTTGAGCGGATTTACTACATAATCCTGAATATCGCCTTCAAGTCAACTGGGGTCCACAACTCCATTATCGACTGCTGCGAACCGACAAACTTGATCGGGGGTGTTGCTTCAAGCTTCGCCCTAAGGCTGAGCTTCAATAAAAGAAAATGCTTGTCGCAGTTCGTTTGACACTCGCACCGCAATGCTCCTCCGCACGTGGAGTATACCCAGTATCGTTGTTTCAGATTATGAGCAAATCATTGACTGTAAAATAACTTCTTCACGAGAAACCATGGATAAACACATATTCTTCAAAAAGTGGGTCCACGTGTTGCTTAGGAAGGTCTATTGTACTGCGCTACTTCATAAAACAGAAAACCTGACAAAGGAAATAAAGTGCGGTCACTGAACGGCATCAAATTCAGCCTAAACTTTGCGCTCTGCCCCAAGCAGGGTGAATATCGGTAAAAGAAGTTCTCGACAGAGGTCGTATGTGCTAAAGGGGGTAATTGGGCCCGTACTCGTGGAGGTCAGTAACATGCACCCTGGTGCAGGTAGGAGTGAGAGTGTAGCGAGCAGAAAACGAGTATATGGGAGAGAACATGATGTAAAATATTCTCTGGATTTTTAGTCGCTCCATTTCTCTACCATTACGAGAAGGAGCTTTTCGAAAGCGGAACAAAGAATGGAGGTTCACCTCCGCAAGGAACGCGCTCACATGTACACCCACGCTGCAAAGGCACCTCCTCTATCTACCGCTTGCTCCTTCGCACTTGATACCTCGTTGAGAATGACACAGTTGTTAAGGAAGTTGTCGCAAAAATGAAACAATAATGAAGGGAAGGCCCAGCAGAATTGGAGCTGTTTCTCAGGTTAAAGGAGTTACGACCTATGTCGAGAGTTGCCAAGGATTTAGCTTGATATTGCCTTTTATGTGACAAAAACTAGCACAAAAATTTCAGCGTCCTTGACGCTGACTCGACGAAGTTCGGAAGATCCTGTCCAGGGTAAAGCGAGGCGTCGAGGAAAATTTCGAAATACGACCACCCCCCCCCCCCCCCCATCAGCGCTCGAAGTCCAAGAAAGGCTCTGAACAAACCGAGTATAGAAAATTTGTTTAACCTTCCCGAAAATCTTTCTTTAAAAAATCTTCTGCCCTTCCTTCCACCATAAAGGTCTTTACCGAAGTAAAAGAGAGATCATTCACAATTAATCTTACGAAGATAAGAGAAAAAAAACATGAAGTGAACGTGAAGGAGCCATAATCCAGCTGCGAACGGATTGATCTTGAGGGTTGACGATGGAGCAGCTTATCTGCTACGTTGGTATTTGAACACACATTCAAATGATTATGAATTTCTTTGTAAAGAATGAATTTTCAATCGGAAAGCGGATTTGGAAGTTCTTCGACGAGCTCTTTCTAATTAGCATGAAAGCTCTGAAAATTTAAACGAAATGTGAAATTTAGCTCGGTTAACGAGGAAAATTCATGATGGGTGCGAGTTTTTACACTTTTCAAAGCCATATTCCGTTCAAACTCGTCCAATAGGAAAATTTGATATGTCATCATAAACTTCAAGATTTGCTCTGTTCAACGTTAACTGGAAGTGCAAAAAGTGTCTAGTATTCAAAAAATGGCAACGTCGAGGATTTTTGCCCTAGTAAAGCCGATAGATACTTTCTCGCTGCATTGACCTTCTTTCAATGACTATAGCTCCTGCCAGGGGCAACTATGAAGCAGAGTAGGGCAAATTCGAAATCCTAGTGCTTTTCTCTTTCCAATAAGTGCAAAACTGTTTAGTGAAACTTAACTTTAAGGGTCATGTGCTTAGCAATTTGAAGCTAAAGACTGTGTTTCTTATTGTATAGCGGGTCCTTTCCTTCCATTTCAGACGGAACCTTTCGGAAACCTTTTTACCTTTCCCTGAATCGATATCTTTTTCCAGGGAGCCGTAATTGAAGCGTACGCAACTCATTGGGCCCACTCAGGAACGCGCCGTGTGCATCACATCCCTTCATACTCGTGGAATCGTTTGAAAGATAAAGTATCCGTAGAAGGCTGTGAATTTCGGATCTTTTGTTCTTGTCGAGATAAATCACTGAGGTAGCTCGAAACTACAACGCAGACCATTTTGAACCATGAGGATTTTATGTTTGGAATAACACAGTTATTGGAAATATTGGCTCACACAGCATGCGGCTTGCATGGCATAGACCATTTCTTGATGTTTGTGTTTTTTGGAGACTTTAGACAGTGATGATCCTAATGCTTCCATCCTCCCAGTGGGCCAGATACGACCCCCCCCCCCCGTCGACCTGTCGAGGATTCCTCAACGCACGCTTGACCCTTCGGCTAGTTGCAGATTTATTGATGCGCTAGAGGTTCGACGAGGCCTGAGGGATGCCATCTAAGTCCTTTTTTTCTAAGCTGTTTGAAGGAAAATTAGACTCAAGGCACCAATAAAAGGTCAGATAGCCCTTCCAATTGCGCAAGAGATTTTTAGAAACTGATACGTGGAAGCAACATTGGAAGGTTTGGAGCATTGGTGCAGTAAAGTTATTTTTCATCACAC
>KZ345801.1:111822-121899 GCA_002352805.1 Teladorsagia circumcincta | reverse complement strand
CCTACTGGTTCCAGGCGGTCATTGTGGATAAAGGTCGAATTACTCATGTGAAATGGTTACTTAGAGCGTACAGGTGTCATTCGAGGATAGATTTATGCGTCAATTATCTCTCGAGTCGGCTGCCAACGTCATTATTTTCTTTAAAGCGGCTCCATAGTTTGTTTGGCTCAATCCCGAAAGAAGCTTTCTGAAATTGCTCTCAATGTGTTTTCCATCTGAAGTTCTGACCATTTGAGAAATTGGGAAATTTTTATTAACGGAGAAATGTTGAGTTTTAGGCCCCGAAATCATCTTATGGCATGATAATTGCCTGGGAGACTGCCACCTGCTCCCATACCTGCCCTACTTTCTACGGACCACCACGAGGAAATAACAAATAGTAGGAGGAGGGGATCAAAAACAAAGACACCGATGTCGCTTCTAAACGATCCCTCACCGTCTTCAGAATATGAGGTCATCTCTCGTGGTCGTCGAACTCGAGGAGGCCTACCGTAACTGCTTCAGCCTGAAGCTCTTACTTAAAGCACACCCCAGGCAGAAGTCGTGTGATTGGACCCCTAGGGAACGATCACAGATGTAGCATTCCCGTAGACGGAAGTCACCTACCGAGAGCGCTAGGGCCTCGCAAAGTGAGCTGCTGAAGCTGCAGATTTTTTTCTTCTATCAGGCTGTTGTTTGGCACCCTCTCTTCTATTGCGCTCTCTCACCTCACACTCTCCTCTCCGCGCTTAGTCCCTCATTGCCTTAAACCAGCTGATTACGAAGGTGGGCGAGCCCTTAGCCTGAATGTTCTGGACGGCTTCTCTTCCTTTTTTCTTTACTGCCGGCCCATTCCGCACCAATACATTCCTATTCGGGTGCAAGAACCACACCAGTGTGATCCTGGGGCACGCCTTTAATCTCTTGAATCGATTTAATATTTAATAGTTCCTAGGGTCATTAGCTCTGACTTTTCAACCCGCATCCCCCGAAACCCGCCTTTCAACAAACGTCATGGCACACGATTCGTCGAGGACCCCATTGAGCTCGACCAGTGCACCATGTTTCCGGGGTAATTTTTCTCATTCCGTCCACGTGTACGGCCACTGTAAAGATTTCTTTATGAAATGAAATGTGCTCTACAATTTTAAGTTGGAAGCATTAGGTGTAAATCTAACAAAGTGTGATTGAATACTTGCAAAGAAAACGATAAAATATGGATAATAAATTAAGTGCGAATTGGAATGTGAAGGCAAAACATACATCGCTTCTCCCCCCCCCTCCGCCCACCTGCAGTCTGTATCGGTTTTCCATTCCCTATTAGAAGTATCAATACATTTTCGATAACATCGTTGTTGTCTGCCGGGTGTTTCCAATTGCGTTGCAGGTGTTCCCTTTCAATGCGGGCTCTTCTCTGGGTGTCCGGGCGGTACTATGTGGCGCTTCGTTTACGCGAGTTTGATTCGATCCACACTAGGGGCGTTGTTTTCGTGCCACGCCAGGGTGTCTCTTCTTTCAGCACAGGCCCTCTGATCGACCCTCAGTGCTCATCGCTAGTTTTCTCACCATCTATCTATTCATCTCGTTGGTTTACAGCTTTTTGAATTCAAAATGTCAAAACTTCGAAAAGAATTCCTGCAGTTTCACCACACCAAAATGTCGGTGCCATTTCAACTGCTGTTTCTTAAAGTTCGCCGTCATTGTTCATCGGAAATTCTCTTTTGCTATCGAGGTCAATAGGCGAACAAATCACCGTTGACTCAATGTTTCGACCTTTCCGCCATCCAACGTCACTATGCGATCCCACCTCCAACGTTTGCAAGAAGTTCTGACGCTTCATTCTCTTGAGAGTTCGTAAGCTAGCAAAATTCCCCCGAGAACGTTGAATCTGTCCAGTTCCGTTTGTGATCCTCAAGTATGCAGCACTACTTTCAGCACTATTGCCACGCCAAACCTGTTTAGCTGGTTGCCGACCTGCTGATTTGGGGCTTCTATTCATATGTCCTTGAATGGATCAGGCGTTTATCGTATCCATTCGGAATGCCTCTAATTGTATAGTTCTTAACACCAATTGTAGCGTACTCGTGGAATGTTTGTCATTCCGACTACTTTTTACCACTTTTGTGTACGACTCCACCCACTTTCTGATTCGTGGATAATAGATCTTTCCTTGAGTTTTCTTCTCTCAATTTCTTTTATCTCAACTTCTCGATAGCTCTAGCCTACTTTACAGCTTCCTGCTTCACTCTCGACTCGCTTCCCGCAAGGTCCCCCCCCCCCACATTTCTGGTCAGCTCGCAGAATATGGTATGGGAAAAATGCTAAGCGCTGGTAATCCATTTTCAAGATGCGCCACTGATTCTTCTTCAATTCAAAATCTTGGTGACATTTGAATGTAATTTTGCCAATACAGTAGTGACATTCTGTGGCCAACCGACAGGTCGTCCTGTTTTGATTCATCTGGAAGAGTATTGAACCAATTAACCAACCCCAAAGAGAGTAAAAGGTTGGCCTGGAACCATATCCAGTCCTCCTTTCAAACTAGGGGAAGAAAAAGCCCCCGAAATTTTCCATGTTTTTCCAATCGAGATTGCTCTAAGAACTGGCCCACTTTAATGTTTGTATGTTTGTTTGTTTTGTTTTTGTTTGTGCGTGAAAGCAACCATGTGCTGGAACAATGGAAACTGTGCAGTATAAAACCAAAAACATTGAAGGGAGTTTTTATTTCCCTAGCCTGGAAGAAGGATAGGATACAACCACTGAGCAGGATCCAAGCTGGCATTTGATCCTCATACCGTGCCCATCACTAGAGGTGCCACTTGCCTTAATCCAGGATCCACCGTCTTTCGAGCAGAGAACAACCGGACCTAACCGCGGGAGGTGGTGGTGGGGTGGGGGAGGGGGGGGGCACGGCAGTAAGGAGATGTCGTATGTGCAATTTTTGCATGGCCAGTCGTAACTCATATTGTTTTTTTGTATTGTGGTTGTGGTATGATGGCCCTATTTGAGACGTTTACAAGAGGTCGTGGTGCTGTGGTTGAAGGGTCGTGTTGAAGAGACGGAACAGCGGACGTTATTTTCGACAAGAGTTTTTCAAAAGCATTTGTTAGCCCTCCCGTCCGCCTCCTTTACCCGATGGCTCGATCACAATACTTTTTTATGTTTTGGATGAAAATCTGCGGCGGAGTTGAAGGGTGTCACCCAATCTTGGAAGCGATTTCTATGGGAACGGCCGTGATATGGGGGGAAGGGGCAGGGTGAGGAGGGTTATGTAGAGGGACCTCTCTCCCAAGGCTGGTGGTGGTGGGGCTCGTATTGAGACCACCTTAAGGGGTCGTCGTGAAAATTTTCGAGTCGAAGCAACGCTACGGTTCACCCTGTACTGCATCCCGACACTGGACAATTTCAAAATTTTGAAAGGCAAATCGATCAAGTCCTTCGACGACGGGGGTGCAACACATATGTAGTGTCAATTACACAGGTGTTCCCCCTGCTCATCGCGATTCTGGGTTTTGGAAGACTCTCCACCTCTTTCTTTTCTTGCTGTCAAAACTGCAAACTTTCCCAACAAACTTCCTAACGTTTGCCAAGAGCATCTTCGTGACAGAAATTGAAGTAGTATTCTTCTGTTTCACCCTTATTCTCAAGTCTCGGTTAACAGCTATTCCCCACATCATATTTCCTTTCGTTCTGTTTTCTTTGCAAATTTTCACAGATCGCACATTCCCGGTGCTTGTTGAAAACAAAAGGCATCACCGAGGCCTGAACGAATTAACGATTCCTTTTGGTCTGAAAGATATACCTCTGGAGTGCAATCAAGGTGTGGCGTTCCCTTGCGCGGAAATCACCCGACAACGAGCCGCTGGTGCCTTGCACGGTAAGCTACTACAGCTGCAATTTTTTCCTTCACCAGGCTGTCTCCGGTTCCCTCTCATCTGTTGCCCTCTCTCACCTCACACTCTCCTCTCCGTGTTTGGTCTCTCATTGATTTGATACATCCCCATTATTTAGGTACGGAGCCCTTAACTCGAGCGTTCTCGATGGATTCTTTTCCCTTTTACTGCCGACCCATTTTGCGGCACATTCCCGTTCGTATGCGCAAATCACACCATTTGATCCTGGGACATGCGTTTAATTTGGATCATTTTTTCGTGCTAGAGTACTCTTTTCTCCTGAAACATTGGTTCTATGTATTTATCTCAGTCTACAAATGTTTCACTGTTTCCTATATCCTTTTCCCAGCTGATAGAATAGCGATATCGTCGCGATGATGAGTAGATCCTTGGTTTCGACGTAATCAATTCATTGAATCATTTTTGCACTCCGTCAGCTTTTCAAAATCGTGTACATCGAGCTTTGCAGCATTGATCTGAACATTGGTTACAAAAAAGAGCTAGCCCGGTGAGCTTGCTGGTGGCGGATGGGTTCTCATCCTAGCTGTAAAAGTCTTTCCCTGAGAGATGTTGCAAAATGTATTCGAGCGTCGAGCCAATCAGCTGAGCTAGACAGTTCATGCGGCGGGCATTTCCTCCTAGGACTTTCCCTTTGCATGTGGACGTTTGTGATCATTTCATTGACTTTCAATTAGACTATGAGCTCTCTAAGCTATTTAATTCCTGCAAGTCATTGTCATGGAAATGAAAAATAGAAAAAGCACGTTGGAGACCGCGCATGTGTACGTTTTGCGGTCGTGTGAGACTTCAGTTTAGTCTTTGAGAATCTCCTCGAGCGAATTGGAAGGAGTTACTTATTGTATGATTTTATACGAACCTTACTTATGGGATGGAAAGAAAAACAAAAAAAGAACCTAAAATCTGTTTCTGAAATATGAGCTGTAAGGTCACACGCGTTCGACAGGCTACTGCCCATCCATGTGCTGCACGACTCCGAAGTGTTAGTTGTTATGGAGTTTTTTGGCTAGCCGGAGCGTTTTTTGCCATTGGCATCAAAATCACTGCATTTAAATTGATTGATGCTGGCTTATACTGCTACGCTTATCCCATGTATTTCAAGACCATACCTTACCAGATTTTATTTTATTGTTATGGATCATTTCTACTCTTTGCCTCATGGTCTGTGCTGGGGCTGTCCGCCTAAATCATTTTTTTCTGTTTTTTCCTAATGTTATTTCAAATTCACTAATTTCTATTATTTGTTAACCAATCCGTATTTTATGGCAGGTCATTGCAGCAAATTTCTGTTGATTTACTTTTTCATTGTTTCTTTTGAAAAAAGACGATCATTTTTCGTAGAAGAAAATGATTCCAATATAGCGCGTCATTGAACGCCAAATATGTAAATAATAAATAAACAAATATACAGCATGTTGAAGCCAAATCGCAGTTATGGTTTGATGAGATCTGATCACCTCAGCCATTCACGAACGTTCGAAGAGTCTGAGCAGCCGATTTGCTCAAATTTAAACATCGAAAAATACATTTTTGAGTTTTCTCTTTGTGAGCAGCGTTAAGCCATTGTTATGCCTAGAATTTCCCACAGTAGACAGAGTAATGCCATAGGTATCAGGTGTGACAGCTTTATAACTATTAACTCATGTTTATTACCAGTGTCTCTACTCATAGTTAATCTTACCATCTGATACCATATACCAGTTCCGACACCTTCACTGGAGGAGAAAACCCCCTCCGGTTCCTCCCATTTGTGCAGTAGTACTCCCGAATGTCTCCTTAGAAGGGCCCCTGAAAGATGTTAGTCTTGCCCTAATTCCCGTCCTAATCTACAGCTGAGAGGTATGGGCGTGACCAATTGTATCCATGCCAACGGGAGCAGATACACCGATTGCTCAGAGGCTTTAGTATGTAGTTAGTAATTTATGGTGCTGTTATAATCTGAAATTACATGCTTCTCAAGGGACCCCATTCGAGGTCACTAAACGAAGGGATCCATTACAGCGGGACATTTCTAGTGGATATAAACTGAATGGCTTTCACTTCTTGCACTTTTCCGGTAACCGTTTTTCATCCTCCTCATGTCTGTTTTTCTTTGAAAATTATTTCTATGCTTTTGATGGCACTTTACGTTAACCAGCCATGCTCCACTGTGTGTCTCCCTATTATTTTGCCACAGTACGACATGATTCGGTCAGTACATACAGCGTGAGGGACCCTTACAATGAACTTGTACATACCTAGTTAATTACACAAAACCTCAGATGCTAATTTTCACATAAATCTGTCTCTTCTCAGTACTTTTTCTACTCTGTAGTCTTTTCGCATCTGTTGTATGAACAACTGTCGCTCCACATCAGCTCTGAATACACACAACTGGTTTTTTCTTGCTTTCCAGTAGTAGAAGCAGATGGATTTCCTTGTTGAAAGTTGCACCTGGAAAGTGAGAGACCTTTTGGAATTCATGGGAATTCATGCTTCTTCATAAATGTAGATTGACTGCAAAAAATTCAACAAAAAGTGTCCTCCTTCTTCTCCTACCATGCTGAGAGCATTAACAGAACCAGAAAGATTTCGCGTAGCATTGGGTGCAATGTTTGTTATTCTCTACCCCTTACGATTTACTTCCCATTGTATTGGGTGCTGAGGATCATGGGCATTGTAAAATGCAGTACCAGTCCAGACATTTGGCAACAGAGAGCTTTTTCAATGGTGCTATTCATCAACATTCACGCGCTGTGAAGTGTAAGGTAGAGAGTGCTGTAGGAAGTTCCATAGGACAATCCGATTGGGCAGTAAAAGGAAGGGAATAGCAGATTGCACACGGGAAGATTATGCTCTGAAAAGGTCTACCGTCTGCATTGCGACAGTAAGCGGAATAGAAAATTATCTGAGATTTTGGCTCAGATTGGGCAGTAAGTTTTTTTTCGGGAAGTAGAGCATGCTATTCTGTGGTTGTACTAGAGTTATTGGGTAGGGGTGCAGATGAATGGATTCGAATTTTGCGTAGTTCATGCTATGTTAGTCTGCAAAACATGAAAATTTGTCTACATTGCACGTCTTTGGAAGATTTGTCTGCAGCGTGAAAGTCGGTGGTCGACGGCTCGTCGAGGATTTTCGTCTGCTCGGTCGCGCTCTCCCGCGCGCACATTCTGTCTCACCACATGAGAGCTGTTTGTGCTCTTTGCGCCTACATTCACTCTCCACACTATTTTGACACAGTGCAGAGTATGGTCGAGGAATTTCTCGAGCGCTATTCACCTCGTTCGTGGAAGGTGTTCTTCCGTCAATTTTCTAATAGGAAATCTCCCATTTCCGATGTTTTGTTTTGTTACAAATCTTGGAAGCTGAGTCAAGGTGAAACAGCGCATCCGTGATGTATTCGCTAGGTGACTGCCCAGGATAGGTTGTGGTGCGGGCTCACTCCCGCCCGGGGCAGCGTATACCCTTAACCAGCATCCTTGTGGTAATTTCTCATTTCTGCATTCTTCCAATTGAATGCTCCGAAGTTTTTGCTTTGTCACTCGATGAATAAGGGCAAAAGATGAGTCACGGCCTCGACGGTGAAAAGAACGACTGAAATGATTCTCTAAAGATAACACCGAACAACCAAAGGGAGCTGAATGTGTTGTGGGGTCAGTCCTGCTGTGGTGGCACATTCCACTATTTTTTGCGCCCCCATAATGGATACGATGCCCGTTTTGATTTCCCAGTTGTCACGTACAATAGGATGAACTGCCCACTTCATTTCACTAAATTAGCCTGTTTCCCCACTACCAGCTTGACCTGTCGTGGGGACATGTAAGACCAGGCAAGGCACGTGTGTAGTTCGATTATTCCAAATTAGTCCAAGCGATCGTGCTACCTTCATGAGATGCGTGGGAAATCGCGAGCATCCGGAATATATTGCTAGAATAAGGCTGAAAGGTCGAACACAAACAGTTGTGCTAAAGTTCAGGATAAGGGACGAGTAAATGAGACCTCTAGGTCTAGATTCACTTTCTGTGCCCATATTCGCGGGATCCAAAAGTGCGTTACAATCACTTTTTCCCGGCTGGCCGCCTTATCGCCCTTGTGTAGAGCCCATATATTTGCAGTCACATCTTTGCACTTGTTGTCTTTTTTGCTTCAATTGCTCTTGTATAATTTTCCATAAGAAACTCCCTATTTGAAATAGATGGTATGTCTGCATTTTCTGAGAGACGGTCTTTCTTTGCGCTTTCCCGTCTCCATCCCGCAGATTCATAAATGGCATACTCTAGAAGTGCAATTCATGAGTCTCCCAATCTTCCATAAATAACATTCTTTCGCCTGAAGACGACACCACGCTCATTTTCTCAATGGAGTGCCCTTGTTATGTTATGTTATGTTATGATTTATTATCGGTAAACCAAACAGAACATAAACAGAACACAGTTACATATCTCAATTCCGATAAAACTAAAGAACAAATGGAAGAAAGAAGAAGATAAATAAGCAATTATAAGCAGGACCAATAGGTGGAAAAAGGGAGGGGTGGAAGCACTGGGTGGTGAAGAGCAGTGGCCCGCCAACACTGCAAGACGAGTTGCTGCAGAACGTCTCCGGGTACCAACTTAGTAGGCCCGTCAACACCACCAAGATCCTCGGCACTCAGCCAGGCGTAGGTGAAAGGTCTTCGCTGAGCGTAACATACAACAGGAAAGAAAATGCATGGGTTAGAAGGACACTTCAATAACAAGAGTGAAAACAAAAAGACTGAATGCTCAGGGACGGCTACTTACAATCCACGATTAAACATTAAATGCAGTCGTCCTTGAGGTGATAACTGTCATATAATGTCGAACTACTCTAGAACCAGCCTTGGCTTTTCATTATCTTTTTCACTTTAGCTTTAAAAGATTTCGATGACATTGAATTTACGACTTCGGCTGGTAAGGTATTCCAAAAGGATATGACCCTCTGAGAGAAGCTATTTTTGTACATGCTCAAACGAGTCTTTTCTCTGAGGACTTTAAAACAATGTCCCCGTGTAACACCTATCGTTCCAGACTTCCGGAAGAGCTGGTCCAAGTTAATATCGATTTCTCCCGCAAAAAGCTTATAAAGAACGTCGTAATCCATAATCTTTCTCCTCATCTCGAGAGTAGAGGCGTTAAGGTAATTGAGTCGATCCTCGTACGGTACATGAAATAGGCCTGCTCGCGCAAAAATTTTCTCCGTGAAATTAATTTGGACATTTTCAATTTGCTCGACTAAGGATCTAGTTGATGGAGACCATATTGGTGCACAGTATTCTAGAAGAGGTCTGACATAGGTAGTGAAAAGTAGGAATAGTGTTCTTATGTGCCTACTAGCAAAAGCTCGAAGGATAGAGTTACATCGCGACTTGGCTAAATTTATTATGCTGATTATGTACCCTTCGAAAGACAACGTTTTGTCGTATTGGAGACCAAGATCCTTGATGAAAGCAGGCTCTTTAATCGGAACTCCACTGAGTAGAAATTCGTTACCCTGAGAGCTAGCTCCTATTTTCATGACGTAAGTTTTTTCAAGGGATATTTCTAGACCCCAGGTTTCGGACCATTTCCACAATGCTTCCAGTGAAATCTGTAGCGTACGCGGCTCATTTAAGGCAAACAATTTGACATCATCCGCATACATTTTGCAGTTTATTGTGTCAGGCATTAACTGTGGGAGATCATTTATGTACATCAGAAACATCAGGGGGCCTAGGCAGGTGCCCTGAGGCACTCCGCTGAAAGTTTTATAAGGCTTTGAATAAGCGTCATTGATCACAACGGTTTGCTTTCTGTGGCTCAAAAAAGAAATAAGAAAGCTTAGCAGCGAGCCTGAAATTCCGAATGTTTTCAATTTGTAGAACAAAAGATCCAATGGGATTGAATCAAAGGCTTTTTTGAAATCAATGTACGCTACGAAAACTGTTTCCCTCCTATCGAGTGCCTTTTGCCACAGAGGAATGGTAGAGACCAAAGCACTAAAAGTGGACCTGTTAGATAGGAATCCGTGCTGGCAAGGAGATATGAGGCGATTCTCAGAAAGGTATTCCTTAATACGCAAACAAACGATTCTCTCCATTACTTTGCTAACACAAGATGTCAGACAAATGGGTCTGTAATTCCTAAAATCGCTTTTGGAGCCTTTCTTATGTATGGGTTTTACCCAGCCTAGACGCCAGATCTCTGGGACA